>BOPP01000254.1:197616-214033 GCA_017312745.1 Gryllus bimaculatus
CCCCACCCCCTGCCCAGCGCGTGGACGCTCGGGAGACGATATTAGGCGCACGCTTTTCAGATACCCTTCGGTGGAAACTGAAATTGTTTTGAAACTAAATGCAAACTTATTGTTAAGGCTATGGATACGCATTATAAACACGGTCTCAAACAGACTACCTCGATAGATTTAATTTCTTGGTGATTCCGGGCGCTTTAACTGCTAAGGTCATTAGTCCCGTAAGAGTTGTGCCTGTTTTCCCTCGGGAGGTTGCAGTAATCTTCCCCCGCTAGATGGTGAGATCCCGCGCTTATCTAGCGTCGGCTAGTGATGTTTTCCCCAATCAGGTATCTCTCACCAGCAGGACACCGCCCCAGCCGGGACAAGCTCTAAGCTTCCAACCGGTCTCCCGGCATGTTTGGTTATGTAGTGCATGTGAGTGTAAGTAAGGGGTGAGGATATAGGACAAGAATGGGGAAGGAAAGATCGCTTGCGGTCCGTGACCCGTTTGTAAGGTTACTGCTCTGGCACTCGTCTGGTGTTGACGGGAGAAACCATGAAAATATACGGATTAGGGCAGCCGACCGCTATCTGGCTGGCGTAGAAAATACACCTCCACCACGTCTCGAATCACAAGGCCTGGCCAGAGTTGCTGCAGCCAGACGATGAGACAGTAGTCAATCAGCTCTGACATAACTCGGGCAGTACTGCCTGTACATCTGAAATTGAATGAACAAAAAATGAAAAACCAGAGCAAATGGCCACCAGAATTCTCCTGTACATACAACATTTTACAATTATTATGAGATCACCTACGTGATCAGAACTTATGGTAGTTAATATTTCGTTCAGACCAATCTTTGGTATAAAGTCCGAAAATTTTGTAATAACTGATTCTGTGTCCTCTAGTCAGTCTTTCTGAAGAATCAGAGAATATTGGAATGAATAATATTAACCATATCTTACAAACGCGAACGATTGCGAACGATTATAAAGACAATATTAATTCAAGTTTTGTTCATGGTAAATTCCTTTTCTCATTTTTGCTTTAGAAATCTCTCCTTCATACGCCGCAAGTGACCCCCATTGGCAGTAAGTCATCAAGTTTCGGCGGTAGACGGCGCGTTCTACTCAACGCCAACGTCGGCTGTAGGGAAGCAGAGAAAATGAGTTTTGGGCGCTTCACTGACCGTAACGTGAAACAAAATTTGAAAGCGGCGTTCTTCAACCATCTGACTGGTCTGTTTATAGTGGTTGCAAATGGAAGCAACGCAATCCAATAAAACACAGCCGCGCTTTTCACAAATGCAATAATGTGCCTTGCGAGCGCGATTTTGGGTTCACGTTGATATTGAATTTTTTTATGAATTTGTTGAATATTGAGAGACACTCTTTGTGATATCTTGATAAATATGGAGCAAACGCAAGGAAAATTTGAAAGACGTATCGGGCGAGTTGTGGAAAGTAATGAGCTCTTATTGCAAAACAATGCAAGTGAAAAACTTTTAAAATATTACAAGAGAATGTTCTTCGTGACCCATGCTAGGCAGCCTGTTTTCCTATTAACACAACGCTTTGAATACATTTTAACTTGTAAAATGCATTTTTAAGTGCTTGCTGATGAAAATAGTAGTTAGAGACATAATTAAGGGCATTAAGGGAGCATTTGTTCTTTCATTGTATTTTTAAAATAAAAATACAAGCACTTTTTGCTACTATGATTTTCTGACTTCTCTTCTTAAAATAATATTTCTTGTAATATTCCATTCTTACGAACTCTTACGAACATTTTAGCTGCTTTTAAAGGATCACTTTACTGACCATACAAGGTAGCAGTATGGAAAACAAGTATATCACACAAGTGTCTTCGGTTTGACCTTTGAAACGTTTGTAAAAAAGAGTATCAAGGAAAAATAACTGCAGACGCATTCAGTAAACACATACACATGTAAGATATATTCAGTAAATTTGTAGTTCCTTTTGGTGTGGTGTACAATAGTCTGACGTTAGCAGCGTACAATATATGTTATACAAAAATAAGTGTTTTCTCCAACGAATTCTCAAGAACACCGGAAATATTAGTCAGGGAGAGAGAGAGAGAGAGAGAGGCGGAGGGGAGAGTAGGGAGAGTGGAGAGTGGGGAGAGAGGGGGTGATAGGGGGAGAGAGAGAGGGGAATGAGCGGGGAGAGAGGAGGAGGGGGAGAAGGAGGGGAGAGGGGGTGGGGAGAGACGGGGAGAGGAGGGGAGAAAGAAGGGGAGGGAACTAGGGGGACGGGGAGAGGAAGAGGAGGGGAGAGGGGACAAGAGGGGGTAAGAGGGGAACAGAGGTAGGACAGAGGGGAAGGGTGGGGGGTAAAAGAAAGGGAAAAGGAAAAAAAAAGGGGGGAGAGGGTGGAGCGAGAAGAGGGGGTAGAGGGGGGAAGGGGAAGGAGGGAAAGGGGGGGTAGAGTGGGGGGAAGGGGAGAGAGAGGGGGAAAGGGGAGAGAGAGGAGAAAAGGGGAGAGAAGGGGGAAGGGGGAGAGAGAGGGGGAAAGGGGAGAGAAGGGGGGGTATAAGGGGGAGAGAGGGGGGGAAAACGGAAGAGAGAGGGGAAACGGGGAGAGAGAGGGGAAACGGGAGAGAGAGAGAGGGAATAAGGGAGAGGAGAGAGAGGGAAAGGGGAGAGAGAGGGGAAGAGAGATTGAAGATAGACCATGCATGAGCGTGAATATTGGGAGAGAGAGGGGAGAGAGAGAGGGAGAGAGCAGAGGGAGGAAAGTGGAAGAGGGAGAGGGAGAGAGAGAGAGAAGAGGGTAAATTTCCACAGTTAACACGCAACGCGTTCCAAACGCACCTCCTTCAAGGCGGCCCTTGCACGCCTCGGGCGTTTTAGAAGCGAGGCGAAGCACCGTTATACCTGCGCAGCGGCTCAAAAGCCGTAAATCATTCCGCAACAAGTAATTAATTGCGGCAGGGCCAGACGCAGTCGCGACCATGGCGGTGGGTGGGGGTGGTGGTTGGGGAGGAAGAGGGGGCAGATCTTACGCGAGTCGTGGGGTGCGAGGGCCAGCTCGGGGGCGGATACGCTCCACCTAGCGCGTCTGCTCTTGTCCCTAGCAGGTGGTCCCCTATCAAAAGTATCTTGCTATGGCAACACCTGTGTCCTTTCCGAGAGGAGACATTAGTGGTAAATTATATTAATAATAGTAATAATATGTGATAGTGAAACTAAATAAGAGTCAATGAGAAGTGGAGTATTGGAACTGACGAAGAACATCTGGGTCTCAGGCAGCGTCTGCTGGCGTGTTACCTTGGCATGTTATGGGTAGAAATAACACAAACCGTTAGCGACTATATAAAATAATATAAGAAGAAGAGAAGAAGAAGAAAGAAGAAGAAAAAGAAGAAGAAGAAAAAGAAGAAGAAGAAAAAGAAGAAGAAGAAAAAGAAGAAGAAGAAAAAAAAGAAGAGAAGAAGAGAAGAAAGAAGAAGAAGAAGAAGAAGAAAAAGAACAAAAGAAAAAGAAAAAGAAAAAGAAAAAGAAAAAGAAAAAAGAAAAAGAAAAGAAAAAGAAAAAGAAAAAGAAAAGAAAAAGAAAAGAAAAGAAAAAGAAAATAGAAAAAAAAGAAAAAAGAAAAAGAAAAAAAAAGAAAAAGAAAGAAGAAAAAAAAGAAAAAAAAGAAAAAGAAAAGAAAAAAGAAAAAAGAAAAGAAAAAGAAAAAGGAAAAAAGAAAGAAAAGAAAAAGAAAAAGAAAAAGAAAAAGAAAAAGAAAAAGAAAAAAGAAAAGAAAAGAAAAAGAAAAAGAAAAAGAAAAGAAAAAGAAAAAGAAAAAAGAAAAAGAAAAAGAAAAAGAAAAAGAAAAGAAAAAAAGAAAAAGAAAAAGAAAAAGAAAAAGAAAAAGAAAAAGAAAAAGAAAAAGAAAAAGAAAAAAGAAAAAGAAAAAGAAGAAGAAGAATCATCTGCAAGGCTTGGCCTTAAGAACTGGCACATTCAAACAATGCAAAAGGCTGTTGTTCTTAGTACTATACGCATCGTGAGGAAGTTCTTATTGATATAATTTCACGTTGAATCCCGACAGCCCGAGTTTGCAAGCGAAGCAGGCACCTGGTTCTACAAAGGTCCCGGTGTCTGCTGTACGACACCTCGCTAAGCGAGAGACTTGAAAGAAATAATAATAATAATAATAATAATAATAATAATAATAATGTAATAATAATAATAACAATAATAATAGTCCATATCTTTCGCAAAAAAGTATAGAAGCACCAAAAGTCACTAAATATGGTTCTTAGGAAGCAACTTGCAACATGGAATGAATTTTAAATTTAACCGATTCCTACAATCTTTAAACGTGAATTTAGAGGGAGGGGTAATATACATAATTTGTTTAAAATTTATGAATGAAACAAATAAATAATTCGTGCTTCATCACCAAGATGTAAATTTTCGCTTAGTCAGTTTCTTTATCTCTCGTCAGGACTGGTGTTTAGGTCTTGTCCCATCCTTTCCCAGCTGCTATCTGTCGAAGCCTACAAGATTTAGCTACGAGCATTGGACGAAGATTTTTACATTTTGGAACAAGATTTACTAGGTAAGCAATATGCGACAAATTAAAAGTTTTGAAATGTTAACACAATTATTAATGTCTTGGAAAGTCATTAGAAATATCAATAAACTGTCTCAGTCAGAGAACCGTTTATAATTGAAACTTAAATGCAAGTATTCCAGTCATTAACAGAAACCCAAACTAAATATGAAAAAAAGACAGAAAATATTATTTCAGAACTTCCTCACATTTCATCAAAGTATGGCGAATGACGAAAGTCAAATGATCTCTAAAGAACAACGCACGTACACTGAAGCGAAATTAGAAAAAAAACTACTGTTTTCTTTTGCTTCATTTCTTCATGAAAATATTTCCATCCATTGGTCCTTTCCTTTATAAAACTCAGTAAATTACAGGAAATATTTGGATTACTTTGGGGAAGATTTGCACTTGCGGAAAAGTTAAATTTGAAAACTCTATTGATTACTCTAGAATCATTTTTATTAATTCAATTTTAAATATTTAATAACCAATGAAAAAATATTTATATTGATTTATCAATGATTAAATATTTGCTTTATATACAAAATGGAATTAGTTTTCAGAAATCTCACTAATTATTGCAAAACTGTAGAGTTTGTGTGAGTATATAGTTTGTTTCCTGTAGCGGACGCCCCTCCATGCAAATCGTAATTATTCTAATTTGCTTTCTTGGCAGCTCTCCAAAGAGCTTGACCGCCGCCGCAAAGCGCTCGTGACACGAAGCCACAAGTTTCCAACCGCAATTTACATTTCTAAATCAACGGCCGAACTTTGTCCTCAGACACATTGCAAATAACCCAAGTTGCGGATGCTTGCAACTATTAAAAACAAATTACTTTCGATATCGTAAAAATGCAGGTTGTCAACAAAAAGAGTACCAAGAGCAGTGCCAGCCTTATATTCATTATAAGAAAGTGTCCAAAAGTGGGCACAATTACCGTTCAGTAAGGATGCTTCTTCCAAATCCCTGTACCGGAGGAGTTGTATCAGGGCATCAACCGGAAGTCACTGCAGTGCCTCTAACCGGAAGGTCCTGAGATTCCAGTCTCAGAATTTTTCGAGACCGGAGTTCTGTCGTCGGAGGAGAATTCTAGAGACAGGGTGCTCTGTTCGGTAGTTTTTCATGGTTTCTGTGATCAATACCTCATGAATGCTGAAGCAGTACCCTAACAAACGGGTCACGGACCGCGCGCGATCTTTCCTTCCTATTCCTTGTCCTATCCTACCCCTTACTTAGACACACTTACACGAAACGCACTACACTAGCACACATGCCGGGAGACCGGTTCATGAGCGTCGGATCTCACAATCCAGCGGGGTATGATCACTGCCACCTCACGAGCAAAAACAACATGCACCACTTTTTTATTTAGCAAACATAATACAACAATATACCGCAAAGTTGTGTTCAAAATTTTCAGTTTCTGATATACGGCGAGGTCATAAAAACTTTGATAATTTGCTGTTCTTGCAATCCTATTCCGAGGATACAGGTGTATATGTCTTTTTTTGAAGAACTCACATTTCCAATGTTGCTCCCATTGCACAACTCTTATGTATATAGACTGATATTTGGTGCTTATGAGCTGACCCGGATAAAAGAAAACGCCGAAGATCTTACGAAGCAATTGCGCATGGAGACTGATATGAATTGGTTTGCAAGCACCCAATAAGCTTTGAAAGACGAAATTATCGCTTAGACTTACACGCTTCCTTTTCGTGAACGATTCCGGAGTTTTGGCAATCGCGCACAAGCGTTGATTTGTCTCTGGAATGTCATAAATTACACTGCGTGTGAGCATACTGAAATCGTTCTTGTAAATAAATCATTTGAATTCAGTCTAGAGGTTAGAAAAGATTCTAATAAAAGAGGCCTAAACGATCCTTGCTTAAAAAAGGAAACAAAAAAAAGCTACAGCATGATTCGTCTTTGACCTCATCCCGATTGTAATGAGCTCGTCAAATGTTTTTCGAGCATAACAATTCTTCCTTAAATAATGTTACTTTTGCATTCGTATTGTTTTATTAGTCTTCTCTGTATATTAATAAATTTTGCGTGACTTTGTATATTAAAACTAGTGACGAAGACAATATGCTTTTTGTCCTCGGAGTAAAACTGTATGATGGTTGATGACGTATATTACGGGATTAAACCCCGAAAAACCTTATTGAGTATGGAATTAGACATTTAAACGAAATCGATTTTTCCAGCACTTGAATGAATTATGAAATGATATAGCTAAACAAAAGCTTGTCAACTATTATTAATGTAATAATATATTATGATCAGTGAACCTGATAACTTCAGCCCTTTAGGATTAATTCTATTCAAATTTTACAACTTTCACTGGCGTTCTCTATTAGTTGTAATACTAATCATCGAGATGGGAGTCAGAACACAGTTTTCAGTCGTGTCTGTTGAGAATCAAAAGAAAAAAGAAAGGAATATACATTATCTTAGAATGGGGTCTGTAGGAAATGTTTTGAAATAACTGTTTTCCATTTTGTGTATTGTTTCACGTAAAACACTACAGATAATTCAACTTTGAAGCTAATTTGCATTTGCCAACAGTTTTATTACAACGGAGCGAATATTTTCATACCAATTCTTGCCAAAACGCTCGTTTCTATCTCTCTACAATTAACCTCAACAGGAATGAGTTAGGAGAGATCTCAGATCTCAAGAAAATGTCCACATATTGCACTTCTCTCCATGGAACATGACACACTTTTAACTGTTTTTTACGTGACATAAATAAATAAAAGCATCCCCAATTTTGCTCAGAACGAACAACCCATACTACGAAGACAAAGACAGCAGGTGTGGGATATTCCGTTTACACGCGTGTCAAAAACCATCCCGCTACCCGGCTCTTGGTTTGAAATTTACGGAATTCAATTGACATTTAAGCGCAATAATTCCCCGAAACGCACGGCGCTCTTCAAGTGCGGCCCATCATCAGTCGATGCTTACCGGAAACACAACACGCGCCCCAGGAGACAAATGAGCGTCGGGGAAATCCAGTCGCTGAGCTGAGAACGGAGGGCACGCAGAGTCCCTTCATTAACTCGTGCCCTCTCCAGAGAGCCCAGCGAAACTCTAGCCTCGCCACGAGAAGTACTCTGCTTTCAGCGGCGATCGTTGCCAACATGTTCTGGAAGCGATCCACAAGGGCCGACGTAATTTACACAAGATGTTCAGGACGAATTCTCCGAATGCAATGGACGAGTAGGTCTCCTCACAGAATCGTTACTCGTAGCCCTATAAAACTATACCTTCTTCATTCTAAGAAACGGTTTGTGTGTACACGACGAAATTTGTCTGCAATAGACCCGGACACAGTCTCACACAGTCAGTTCCGAGCTTCAGAGAATTCAAAGGTCGAGGCTCAGCGAAATTCAAACACATTTTGATTTTTGGAAGGACTCAACATGAAGCTTCAACATTTTCAAAATTTTCTCAAGAATGGGTCCATATGTTTCTTAATATTTTTTCATGAATAGAACGAAGTACTCTTAAAGATAGTCAAATCTCATTTTTGTTTAACTCTCTGTATTTTCAAAAATTTCAAAAGTAGAACATTTTTCGGAGTCTTAAGGCGCAATATTGGTGATAAGAATTCTTTTCTCAATGAAATCGTTTTTATAAACAAATCTTTACGTAGCGTAAGTAGACAGCGGCTCAATTCGACTTAGATGACAAGCTAGGGCCGAAAAATATTACCGCCGACGGGACTTGAACTTGGGACCCCCCGGTCAAAGGCAGTGCAGTAGCATCAGTTGATGCCCTGAGTCACCTCTCCCGGTACAATCCCTTCGAAGTCAGGTAACAAAATAACTGTCATCATCATTGTGAATTTGTCCATCTCCATTTAAATTAACAATAAATCTGGACTGGAGACTATTAAATAGAAATCAAATTTAAACTTTATTTAAAGACTCTTATTTTCAATAAACGGGTTCCTACCACTTAGTCTGGTTACAATTTATAAAATTCCACCTCTGTGTATTATTCTAATAGATGGTAATCATAATGCAATCCGACCCAGAGCGCCCGTCCCCGGATTCCTCAACGCCGAGCCAGATGGCAGGATGCACGCTTGAAGCAAATTCAGCGGGTGTGCCCCGTCATCTACCACTGACCGACGCACCCCACGCGTGGCGGGAACCCTCCCTCTGTAGGGTTACTTACCGGGTCATTGCAATATAAGCGCCGAAACTTACCTGGATCCAGAGGATCGTGGTTACGAGCGAACTATAAAAACAGTTGAATGATGCTACACGGCCTCTTATGAAGGTCAAGTTAACATCCAGTTAATTAGTAAATAATTATTAAAATAAAAGCCTGCCCCGAGCGTTTATTGGCTCGAATGATCTTGCGCAACGAAAAGCCTTCGTGTCAAAGACCCTCGGGCCGTTTGTGGCCGGTCGATTGCTAGAGCCCTTTTAGCGTCTTAAGCGCATAAGTAACTACAGGAATAAACTGAATTAGGATGTACATTACGACAGTCCTGCATGGCGTGCAGCACTGTAATATTTCCTTGAATCTCCATTGCCTGATAGCGTTCGCTCAGCAAAGCTCTATAAAATAATCATAAGCACCGGGTGTTACTGACTTCCTCTTTCTAGCCTTTCAGATGTCTATTTCTTGTTTACAAAGCACAATGGCTAGAAGTTGTCACGAATCCGTACGATTTTCCTTCACATCATTGCAAATTCTATACTCTGAGATCTTGATAACCCCTCCATGAGGATGCAGCTATTCCTGTCTTTTACTGATTTCTCTTTTCTGACATCTTGGGTGTCTATATTTTGTAAACGTTAACCTCTATCATACGGACAAAAATCGCTCAGTTTTCGGTCAATTTATGTGCGTATTTTAAGTAAGAAACACGAATACTATTATTGTGTTAATAAATGAATAAATAAATATTATCGTCTATTTACAAATGACAGCACGCGCTGCCAACACATTCGGGGAAGAGAAGCCTTTCTCCGCTATAACTCTGTAGTAATGTCGCAATTCGCGCATGCGCAGAGTTTCAGAAGTTTGTGTGATGGTGTGTAATGTGCTTCTCGCGATGCAAAAAATCTCTTTCAACTCGAATTGTACCAATCTTCCTTGTTGAAATATTATCAAAGCCTACGTGAATTCTCATTGAAAGCATAAAAGCAGTATTCATGTATTGCAGTGCGTAGGGAAAGTGACATCTACCAATTTGACATTTTACTGAAAAACAGTTCTAACTTGAGCATATCCGTTTATTTTGCTAGTAAAGTGTTTTACTTTGCAAACCGGTTGCCTTGGCTACTACTTTAATGTAATTTTTAGTAATAAAATATACTATTTTCTGTACGTATACAAAAAGCACTGTACGCAAAACTGACAATTTTTAGATGAGTTTCTTCATTGGAACAATGGCAAATCAAAATGTTAAGACAAATATATTATTCTTAATAGATATTCATCATAAGTTGGAATTTCTGTTGTCTAAATAGAAATATCATGAACTTTTTCCGAGGGGAAATGTTTATTTTGATTGAGAATAATGATGATCTTATAGGTTGTGCGAATTTAGAATGCTCTAAGTTCCAATTTTTGCAAAGAAATTATACTACTAAACAAATTAAAGAATATTTAACCCTTTTAATAAAAGAATTTAATAAAAGAATTTAATTAAAGAATATTATACCCTTTGCTATATATGTGAAATCATAGTTACATTTGCAGACCAATTTTAGTTATTGATAAAAAGATTCATAATAATAATAATAACAATAACAACAACAACAATAATAATAATAATAATAATAATAATAATAATAATAATAATAATAATAATAACTCATAATTTTAATTTTCAAAACAAGATAGGAGATAAAGAATATGATATTAAGTACATTCAGAAATTTTTCAGCAATAAATGAAAAACAAAAAAATAATATCATTTTAACATACCTCAATTATTGAGTTTTCTAGAATAAGTAAACTAAAAGAACTATTCTGAATCCCTCCGTTGCTAAATTAACCAAGGCTTTATACCACAATAATTTGTTGATAGTTACCTATATCTTTTAATGTTTGCCAGTAGTTATTTTGCACCTATTTGGCTTTGGCGTGGCGTGGGAGCGATGGCAGGGACTGCACGAGCGGGTGCCCTCGGAGCCCCCTCCAACAGCGGACCCCCCCGACTGTAATCGAAGCGGCAGAGGGGAACTCTCGGGCCGTATTATGTTCCCATTGAAGGACCGTTTCATTTTGCAGAAAC
The DNA here is from genome assembly GCA_017312745.1 of Gryllus bimaculatus. Classification (NCBI taxonomy): domain Eukaryota; kingdom Metazoa; phylum Arthropoda; class Insecta; order Orthoptera; family Gryllidae; genus Gryllus; species Gryllus bimaculatus. The sequence goes on from BOPP01000254.1 coordinate 208,434, forward strand.
GACGTTGCCGCAGAGAGGGACGCGGTCAGAGATCGCGATATGGCTCCTTTTTTCCTCCCCAAAAGTATTTCTTCGTGGAAACATATCTCCTGATGGATGAGAAAAAAGACATTGTGTATTTGTACACCGAACCGCAAGTAAATAATGTAACTTGAAATTATTTTCAAAATGTTATTATAAAACGGACGACATGTAAAGCGCCGGCAAAGATGCAGTGTCTTGATCGGGGCAATGTCGAAAGAGAAATTAAGACGAGTAATAAAGGCGAGGAGATGCGGCCAAAGCGGTAAATCGCAGTCTGTGAGGTCAAGGGAAGACGAGCACCAGGGTAGAGACAGGATGTGATACGGGCCGCTTGGAAATAATGTGGTGGAGAGACGGCAGCTAGATGTGAAAACGGACCTATGAAAGCGGACCGAAGAGGGTGGATCAAAGAGGGTGGAGCGAAGAGGGTGGATCTAAGAGGGTGAACCGATGATAGTGGACCGAAGGGGGTGGACCCAGGATGGACCGAGAAGAGAGGACCGACGACGGCGGACTGAGGCCCGAACGAAAATGAAAAGGCGGTGACCGTGGGGTGGGGTGGTCTACACCGACGTCGGCGGAAACAGAGAAGACGGCAGCACTGCGAGGTCGGAGGGCGGAGGGGGCGTGGTGGGGGCAGAGGCCGGTGGCAACGGCGTATAGCTGCCTCAAAGCCTCCCCGCCACCACTGCGGCTGCCGCTCTCTATTTCGGAGCTCCCTTTGTGACGCCCACCGGGAGGGGGCGCAGGGGGCGACAGCAGAGTGCCCGGGCGCAGAGAAGGCCCCCTCTCGCCCCACCCCGCGTCATTTTAAGGCCGCTGCACAATTGCTCGGGAATGCACAGGCAGATGCGGCGCCTGGCCACGTGCTCACAACTCAAAATACGCATCCTTCAAAGGGCTTTGGTCACATTACTTCCATTTCACAGTTTTATTCTAAAATTGTCAATAGAGGGACACTCAAGTTTAGGAATGAAAATTGCAGCATGTGAGCTAATAACTGAGAAAACGCAACTGCTTGAATTGCACAGAATAAGCAAGGAAAAATGCAGATAATGCTACCTCCGCCCAACCATTTAAGATGAATTGTGCTTCTGTCGCGTCGTGCCACTAAGATTTGTACGTTTAAAAAGTTTCTAGTAATATCTGGAAATATCTTTTTCACAAACAACACTACGAACAAAATGAACAAAACCTCGTACTATTTATTATTAAGAAACGCTTCATAAAAAGTCTACAGAAGTTGTCTACAGAAAGGCAAAGGTTTCAGGCGCAGGAGAAAAGGTGAAACTCGTGAGATGTCTCTCTTGCACATGTCACCATCTATGTTCCGCTAGAGGCAAAGCAAAGCTCGTTCAATAAAATCGATGCGGGGGAAACATGAGACCCGGCGGAAGCAGCGAAAGCAGCGCAGCGGGAAAGGAAAGGGAAAGGAAGCGCCGAAGCGGAGGAAGCGAGCGAGTGGGGGGAGGGGCGACAAGCGTTGGAAGCGGACGCAAGAGGGAAGCGGAGAAAGAGGGCGAAATGAGTGACGAGATGAAGCGGGAGAGTCAGCTGAGGGCAAAGCGGTGGAAGAGGGGGAAGAGTGAGCATGGAAGAAACTGAAGAGGAAGGAACAGGACAGAGCGGAAGACGACAGGGAGAACCCGGGCACCGGCAGGAGCGGAGGCAGCGGAGAGATCAGGGGAGAGCAGGGGGAGTGGACGGCACTGTTTTATACATGACGGAGATAAACGATTACCCGGTTAGCCCTGGTATTCAGGTAGTTTAAACAATAAAAAAATCTCATTAAAGACTAATAAGGTGCTATCATGCAAATATCAGCCAAGAAGTGTATATTACCTAACATTTTGAAGACATGCTTCGAGACGTCGTAAAATGAAAGTAAAATTAAAACAAAATATCTTTATAATGCAAACGTCGAGAAGACCTTATAATCAGCAATAAATCACTCTCTCAGACATATTAGTGCGAATCAAAAACTCTCAGATTCAATACGGAGAGAAGCTTTCAAAATATTTGTTTGAGTTTGGGTAATGCAGATAAGTCTTACACATATTTTGACTCATCCCATAAATTGAATTATGTTTCAAGGGCAAACTTATTACACTATGCAATCTACAGTCTGTCTGTACTAGGCGCGACGTGCCGCGAACGCGCCAGGGCCTATCAGCAGCGTCCCGGCCTCGCGCCCATGAAGCAATCTGCTGTACTGTACAAGTTAATTTGACATGTTCCGACTAACAACCATAAAACGACTAATTAGCTCAACCATCGTGGTACTTACCTAATTTACTTAAAAATATTATGCTTTTATTTCACATTGAAGAGTAAACAGTATGCTATTTAATTTACCTATAGCTAGCTAAACGTAACATATTAAAAATGTAATAATACGTTTTCCAGAGTTATGGTAATTAAATAACTTTTTAAAAGAATATTTAAATTAATGTGAATTTATGCAGATGAGAAAACTAATTTGTTATGAGGGAAGGAAGGAGACTGAAAAGATATTTACGAAAAATCGTAGCAAATGAAACTTCAGGAATCGTGATTGCAAAGTTTCCGTACGAAATCATATGTCTTCCAAAAGTCAAATGATTAACTAAACTAAATGATAAACTAAGAATATGTTCCATGTAAATAGTGATTCATTACAATTTTGAAATTACACCCGCACGAAACACTCGCACTAGAGACAGAATGGATGAAGAACAATTACATGAATAAAAGGTAGAGGGAAAAGTAGAAGACTTGCAGACTGCGTTGATTTCAAATCCAGATACCAAAAAAAAAGTTGTCTAAATCATATTCTAATGATCCGTTTACTAGCATGGGCAATAAAACTGTATTTTTTTAAACATAGTGCTGCAAAATGACACTGCTAGGGAATGAAAATTATGCCAACTCCTGAAAAGAGTCCCTCGACTGCACTAGCACCTACCGTTCCGTTCTCTGGGTCGGAGTTCTTTCCCAATTCCCAGTGCTCAACTTTTCGTGGTCATTTCTCATTATAACTTCGACGAGGAACTGGGAATAACCTGTGGAATTTTACAGGAACAAATATAAGTTTTTTGTGGGCTTGGATAGATTCAACTAGCTGATACAATATTCATTAAATAATTAGACCGGTGGCAAAATGTTGACGAGACGTCGTATGAGAAGTTATTTCTTTTCCTCGTTTCGACCTACAGACAGAACTAGTCTATATTTACCGCTCGGTTGAGTTCGTTTGATGGACCTTATTCACAAATATGTTTCACTTAATGTCCCTTATTACAAACACTTATTGCTACAGTACATGGAACGGTTGCGTGAATGATCTGATTAACGTTATCAGATGTGTATTCCGTAGAAAAAAACAGAAGAGGTTTTACTGCGAAGTTGTATATAACGTGTGTTTAATGCATCACTGGCACCTGAAAAAACAGAAAGAACATCTAGTATAATCGGTGTTATTCTTCACAATCTACGTAACTGCAACAAGTACTCGCAGTTAAAAAATGCCCAGTAATGTTTTCCACGTGATAAATCCATGTGATTATTCATTTTAAAAATAAATAGTATTTATTTACAAAATACGTAAAAATAAATAATTAAAAATCGCTTAAAGACAAATGATAAAAATAGCTACAAGGGTGAAACAATTTAATGGCCATTTCTTATAATTTATGCTTTATTAAACCCCCGCTACCTCACGTCGATTCATCCAAGTTTACACGCCTTTACTTGAACCGAATTATCTCTAGTGGCAGCAGTCAAACATCGTTACCAGAGCGCCCCTCGGCACAATGTCAGCAGCTAGCCACAACTAACAAGGGCTTTACCGAACCTTGGGGTGGCGATCTGTGCAAACGCTCTCATCCGAGACTAAGGATGGAAAAATACACAGAGAGGTAGAGCACACAGCAAAGTCAGGCACAGGGAGCGCCGCATGGGAAAAGAAAACAAATGTTAGTTTTCAAATTTCCTCAAACTACGTTAGTACTATTAGTCCTCCACTGCTCACTATACTGAATAAGAATCATTTCATTCTCGGTAATAAACTTTCAGGATCTTGCAATTTGCATACTTTTCAGTGCGAATTCGACATTCAACATTAGAATTAACTTGGATATTTTATTTGGAGCGTGGGTTCTAACATATTGATAAATTATTTATACTTTCTTGAAAGTAACATCCAACATAGAATTTATAATCATTTATCATAAAATTATTGATGAGGATATCATAAATAATACATAAATAATTTTAAATGGAACAATCCACATTTGTAAATTACCAAACAAGACAGAAAAACGTGGATCAAAACTGAACAAAGCAACAAATTGAGAGCACGCTTCACCGTACACCTGTACAACCTCAATTTCTGACCTACAGACTCCCTAGTGCAGACACGCCCATTCTCATTGCCTTAATTCTAATTGGCGACTGCTGCAGCCCGAGTTCTAACACGAATACATGAGAGCAACTCAAACTAACACGATCCTTTAATTTTTTCAGGACAGTGAATATGACATAGTCCAAGTAGCGTGTATGTGATTGCAAAAGTGGCGCAAGGATTACTTTGCCAGTGTTCTACTTTGCCAGTAGAAAACACTTGCAATATATGACACTCATTTCGTGACGTCGAAAGTGCAAGACCACTCCCTGGATATTCCCGGCGCGAACGAAACTCATGCCATCCTATTTTTTAACAGGGTAAGAACTTGTAAGTTAGCCCGTCCTGAACCACCTCACTGTGTACGACGTTGAGTGAATACATCTTTGGCCGAAGTACGCCAGCCGTTCCACATACTCACTAGCTTCAGTCCCTACCCCCCCTTTCCTACATCCACCGGCCAGGTGGCTCAGGGCATCAAGTAATGGCACTCCAGCGCCTCTACCGGAAGGTTTTAGAGTTCGAGTTTCGTCGGTGGCAGGGATTGTGACACAAATTAGATAGCTATGTGGACTTCAGCCGCTGGTTGGAGGCGAATCCTTGTGGCTGGCTGCTCAAAATCGGGGGTTAATTAATATTTTTTTCGATCAACACCAGACAAATGCCGGAGCAGTACCGTAATAATCGGGTCATGAACCGAGGGCGATCTTTCCTTCCCCTTCCTTGTCCTATCTTCACCCCTTACACACCACACACGTATACCTTCCTGCATAGGCACAGTCGAGAGCTTAGAGCTCGTCCCGGCTGTGGCGGTGCCCCATTTGTAGGAAATTCTTCGTTGAGGAAAACCCCTCCAGCCGCGTGTATGTCGAAGCCGGATCTCGCCACCCAGTGGGGGAAGATCACCTACTTCTCGCAGACAAAAGCATGCACTACACTTAAGGGGAATAATGACCTTATGGGCTTATGTGCCCGGAATGAGCATGCGTGCGGCCCCCACGCGCCCGCTCACCTGAGGTTGAGAATGGAGAAGAAGGCGTAGAAGGCGAGCACGCAGAAGAGGCACGCGAAGCCGTACACGTGCAGCAGGAAGCCCCACTTGAGCTCGGCGCGGATGGCGTCCATGGAGGGCGCCACGATGAGCACGGTGCCGGCGGCGCCGTGGCGCACGGGCGACCCGCCCACCACGCCCGGC
>BOPP01000254.1:214092-230471 GCA_017312745.1 Gryllus bimaculatus
ACGCCCGCCGCCGCCCCCGCCGCCGCCGACGCGTTGCCGCCCCACGACGTCGGCGCCAGCAGCAGCGCGGTGCCTGCAGGTGCACGCGCGGGGGCGGGGGATTAGATGAACCACGAAATGGAAACATCAATTCGGCGGACAACACTCGACCAATACAATGAAAATATCATTTGTTCATGCATTTCGCCCTGAAGAAGGTCGCAAAACGGCGGCGGAAACATTGGCACCTGTGCCCAGAAAGCAGCGTGTCTCGGAGAACCAAGTAGCTAATGGCTCGGATGAGGAAGCCTACGTTCTCTTTTTTTCAAATAACCCAACGACCAGAAGAATTAGGCTCAGAGTCTTCTTTGCAGCTGCAGCGACCTGATCTGATCGGAAAGTCCTAGTGTTTGAGTCCCGACGGCTGCAGATTTTCCATAGAGAAAGCTACGTCAAATCAGACCTGTCTGGAGGAGAATTCTAGAGGCTGGTTGCTCTGATCGGTAATTTTCCGTGGTTTCCCCATTCACTGTCAAGGGAATCTCGAGGAAGTGCCCTACCAAATGGACCATGACTCCATGCGATCTTCCCTTTATCTTAGTTCCATCTTCTCTCCTTACACACTTCCACTTACATGCACAACTCTACCACTCACATTGAGAGACCAGTTGAGAGCTTAAGCCTCTTTTCGGTAGCGATAATGAACCGGTGGGGAAGCTACCTAGAAAGGAAAATTTACCCGAAAGACGACGAGTAGCCCAATGCACCTCCGGATATGAAAACAGTTACTACACTAACGGAAATAATAACTGTAGTAGCTGACCCGTCCGTCCAATAATCTATGGCCTCCACAAAACTACTGTTCCCTTTGAAATGAAACTGGAAGTGTAAACACTTTAAAAGATGAATCTGAACATTGTAGGCATAGTTTTTGTCTTGATGTTCGACGGTTGCTGCAGTAGTGTAGTGCCTACATATCTCTCCTCCCCCACATATACATACACACACACACACACACACACACCAGTATTTCTACGACAATCCCCAACAAGTATTAATCAATCAATTAGGACGAAAACGCTGGATCAATTTAAGGAAACCATCATCTTCTATAATATTACCTCTGTAAAATCGTGGTCTTCTGAGAACCAAGACTGCTTACGTTTTGGAACGGATTAATAAACGAGTCAGAACCTTTGTTTCGACTTCTTTAATCGCCAGCAACGGCGAACTGTCTGCCCTCGCTCATTCAAACGGATGGAACCACCATTTTGATCGAGGGACACTCTGGTAAAAAAGTCAAAATATAATTTCCGGCAACGTAACCGCAAAGTCTTCGTCTAGGTGTTCTAGGAGGAAAGCAACAAGCAGTACAGATTGAACACTTTTTTAAAACAAACGTTGACTATAATCTTGTTCTGTAGATACCATTTCATCCAAGAGACTATGGCCTTCACAAAACCAATAATTAATTAAATATAACATAGATACTGGTCAGAAATCTTTTCTCTACACGTTCAGAGAAGCTTGTAAATCAGACACATGAAACATTATAAATTTACTCAGAAACAGTCACAATACGATCACTATCTCTGACTTTTTTGCCGGTACATTACATTTATACACATGCGTGCGCAGAATACTGGTTAATCCCGCCTTCAGATTTTCGCACGAAAAATAAATAACGTTAATTTGCTGAAATCTTACCAATTTCTGATTTATGTCTTTCATTCTTTCTTCATGTAGTTAAACAACAAGAACGGAGAAAATAGATTAGGCAGACACCCTATGTGCTCTTAGTCGTCTTTAAAGTTTGCTTTTATTTTTCATGCCCAAAATATGCCACATGAGACCAGAAGCTTTACACACTGCAGGCGTCAGCCAAGATTGTTTTCCTCTTAAAATCCTTGAGTTCACCCGGGTTTGAACGTGCAAACTTGGTACAACAGTTCCATGCGTTAATCGTTACACCTCCCACGCTTCATGCTAAATTTTAGTGTAAAGTTAAGATGTTCTCGCAACAGCTCATCGAGCAATAACATTACAGTGTTATTGTTCGCAGCTCACCTTCAAGAACATTGTAGTGAATGTAGTGAGGCCGTAACTATATTTCTTTCTGGGGAGATCGGTCTAATGTAGAGAAAAGAAAACGATAATTTTGAATTATGTATAATTGTATTTTATTATTTCTTCTTCATTAAAATTAAGTGTTGCGGATTTGTGACTATTTTACTTTTCCAATTACAAAACACTAAACAGAGAAGAAAATCAACAATACGATCTCAAATTGTCGGTTATAAAATCATGTTTAAGATTATTTTGGAATATAAAGTCATAATTAAAGTATATTAGATCTCTACCAAAGATGGTTAATATTGGTGCCAGTGGCGAGGAAAGGCACACAGGTCTGTACCCGACAATCGGCATCTGTGGACGGACGGACGGGCAGACGGAGGGATGGATGGATGGATGGATGGATGTGCCTCACATAAGTCAACCAACGCAGAAACTTTTGAACTGAAAGTTGGTAAACACTTCAGAATTCTTCTTCAATAGAGAAAAAGTGTATTCGTAAATATGGCACAGTTTTGATCTTCATGAAAATTTCTTTCTCAATACAAAATATCCTTCAATTGTAGGTCTTTAAATAATGTTCTGTACAATTAAAAAAATTGATTAATTGTTGAGTAATAACAGTAATAGGAGAAACAGTTGTGATATACCACTCATTTCCACCAGCTAAGTAAATAGAGATGAAAATATTTGAGGGTGCGGGTGAATCCACCTTTCACCCCCCATCAAGGCGCCAACTTATCTGTAGATCCGCGTCAGACGCACATTGATAGTGATACCGTAGTACCAACTAGTATCATGAAACGGAAACCGTAGAAACAAAGCAACTGCTCTATTACGGTATTCACAAGAGTACCAAGATTTGCCGAAACAGACATTAGACTAGAAGCTCAATTCATAGATAATAAAAAATTAAAATATCCATACCACCCATTTATTGACAATTTATTCTAACACCGCAAAAAAATACTGCACAGCAAAAAACGGAATTAATGTTGATTAGCTCATCTAATCCACTAAAAATTACCGATATGGTGATATTCAATTTGTCCTTTGTCAAGAGGATATAGAGAATTTGGTCACGCAGATTAAACGCTTAAGAGAAGAGTTATTTGGGATGAAAACGACAACATTACATTTGAATATTCTATAATTCTCTTTGTCGAGACAGTATTTCACTAACTCGTGTAACATTAATGGTGGGTTTTCCGGTTTATTGCGCACACACAATTATTCGTCAGACCTATCCTAATGAATGATTTGTATACTTCAACCTCCTAACGAGGTATCTCTAAATATCAGGATCGTGAACCATTTGATACGGTAGGAATTAAATCGGCTTTAAAACAGATTGTTCCCCTTATCTCAATTCAAAGTCAACACACCTCCGCAACATCCTTTTTTATTTTGATTGACAGGGATGTACTCTGAGGAGTAAAAGTTTCTACTAATACGTTTTTCTTTAGATATCTACGAGAAAAGAGAAGGAGAGAGTAAGTTGGAGTTGTTCGGGACAGGTTTATATGTACCGTTTTTTGCAAGGCGTGAATTATACAGTAGAATAATGTGATACCATTAATTGTAAATCACTTTTTTCACAAAATAGTTCTCACTTGTAGTTAAAAGAAAGTATAAAACTGCAAAGAAGGGAAAATGTCTTGCAAGAAACAATATCTCAAAGTTGGTGTTCACATTTTTCAAAAGTTCAATTCTTATGACTGTACTGTGTAATTTCTTCCGTGATGATTACAAGAAAAAAGTACTCTTATGTACATTTAATACGCACTAATAAAAGGTTTTTTTTTTCACTTTTTATGGCGTGTCAGAGCGGTCTCTAATTGTAAAAGCATAAGTATATTTTTTAAGAGTACCGTTACATATAAAGTTCTAGGTCAAGGGTACTGCACGATGGCGAATAAAAGGTTACTAGTTAGCCATAACAGAAGAACGCAGCCAGCCGCTTGCCTTCTAACAAGCGTGTCTGTATCAACGGAACTGCAATAAATGGGCGCCATAACCGCAATCACTTGTGCTGCGGGAACAATCACAGAGATACGGCTGCAGAATTCAAGTGGCGCATTCAAACAGGCACTCACGCGCTCGGCCAAAACAAAAGCACAGCTGCGCTGTTCCCCTACCCAACTGTTCGAGAAGTGAGTGGGAGACCCACTACCGTTACGTGGCGATAGTAATCGATAAGCTAGTCGAGAAGCCAAAATCGACGTCCTGCGCTGAGTCAATGAATCGATTGTCGAGTTGCGTGGAATCGACGTGCAGGGGATTCCCTATATTAATGATAGTTGGCCAGCAAACGTGACGTTGTGTATTACATACGTATGCAATCTCTGCCTTGCGATCAAAGATCTTATCATTAATTTTCCACATTTAGGTGAGTCATTGTATGATATTTGATTAGTTCGGAGGACGACGTCTAAAATGAGTTTTAAACAAGTATATTGGAGTTCTGTTGGTTGCCCTCTTCATTAGTTCTACGAAATAGGTTACGTACGTACAGCTTACATTTGGGTATTGTAATATCATTTAGGTCCACATGTAGTAAAAGGTATGTAGATCAACTTAGTAAATTTAAAATTTCTTTTTAAACTAAGACTGCTATGTTTCAATTTTTTTCTCTTTGTGGCGTTTTATATTTTTGCATAATGAATCAACAGTAAAAAGTAGAAAGTAGTAGCCGAATAAGTATCTGTTTATAAATTCAACTTAAGGCACATACTTTTAACAAGAATAAATGTACTTAAGATTAATTTTCGCCTGGAATTTTACAGATTTTTGTAATTTAGAATTTTTGCTCATAACTAAATTCCATAATACATATTTACTTCATTTTTGACGTTATTTCATTCACATTATTGAGAAGAATAAGCTGGAAACATTGGCAGTCTAGAATATTACTTTCGCTCTCAACTGAGATAAAAGTCAGTTTTGAAGACACAATATCCATCCACATAAATTGTATTAAATATATAATAAAAACTATATTATATTCGAATATTCTTAAAAGTTAACTTAACAAAATTGATCCACACACAATAGTCTCAGATAACCTGTTTTAAAAGTTTCTGTTCATATTTGATTGTCGTACAAATGTATCTAAAATAAAATAGTATTGTGTATTTCCGTATACTAGTTGCCAAATTCTGTTGACTGATATTAACAGGTCCTAATAAATTATTAATATTTATACTGGAAAAGTTGCTAATCAGGTTCTTGGAATGCTAAGTTCGGCCAAGTTTGTTATGTTAATTATTATACACTTTTGATATACATCCGTCGACATTATTCAAAACAAGTTTTTTTTCTGGAAAGCATTTCATGGTTTGACTTTTCGTGAAGACTTATATATATTTAAATTTACGTGGACATGTTTATTACTACCACTTATTTTGTATTACTGTTACTAAGTCGTTTCTCAAAGCTGGGCAACCTCATAGGTGGCAATGTCTCTGGAAGAGAACTCCGAAGACCTTACGGTGCCGTCGTGGGCGTCGACGGTACTGGTGCAAGCGACACTGCAAGGCGTTGGCTTCGGCAGCGGTAGTGCAGATAGCGCGCGCGTCGCCAACGTCACCTTCAGCGCAGCCGCCGCACCGGGCGACAGCTACTGCAGCGCGCTCTTGCGCGCCACGGCGGAACTGGAGGGCGCCCAAGGCCACGGAGGGACGCAGACCGTGCTGTTGAAAGGCCCGCCCGCAGGCGCCGCTGCGGCCGCCGCCGTCGCGCAGGGTGGCCACTTCCGCAGAGAGACGATCATGCTGACCCAGCTCGTGCCCAAGATGGAGGTTGGCACGACTGATTTCTTTATTTATTTTTTTATCTATAGAATTATATATTTGTTGCCCACAACAGGGAGTACATTGTTTATTAAATGCCTAAGATGTATGAGAACAGTGTCTCCGCCACGCCAGATGTAAACGTGAATATTTCTGTATAGAACTGCCCTGTTAAATTCCCTACAGTGATTTCATGGGTCCAAGGACCTCTTAGTGTAGGATGGTGAAGTGGCCACTACTACGTGGCTCCAATATACTCACTATTCAGTCTTCCGCTTTCCGGGAAATTGCAGCCACTCGCCGCATCGCCAGTGAGTAAGCAGGAGAGGTTCTGCCACTTCCGAGGTTTCTCAGCCGGTATATGCGGTGTTCCACAAGGACTATTATGAAACAACGACAGAGTGCTTTCAAAAAGTCATTCTGAAACTGACTCAGAACAGCGAACTATATATTCTTACACTGACAGACTCTCTTTTATCTGTTTCAACCTCACAGAATTTATTTCTATATCTTTTTTTCTGCTTCCTACCTCTTTATCTATATTTGCAGGCTAACATTGACAAACACTTTATCCGTTCTTTCTACATGCTGTAACCACTTTCACTTACACTCGATGAGCCTTTTATTGAGACCCTTAATTTTTATTGTTTGCTTTATATCATAGTTTGAAAGTCTTCCTTCTGTTGCAATTTTTCACACTTCTACGGATAGTTCACTTTTGTACACTGTAACAGTACAGATGTTGTCTATTAGGATTCTTTTCTCTTTCTTTTAAGAGAATGACAGGCATGGTGATTGCTGTCTTCTTTAAGGTTTTATTTTTCAATATTCTAAGGATTTTTTCGCTCGCATACATTCAATGTTGATATGTTATTGTAAGCAACTCCTCCGAAACCTATTTTACATCATTATGTATGTAAATTGTATGTTATGTATTACATCATACAGTATGTAAAATAACCTGCCCAATTTTCAACAAGTTTTTTGCGGATGTTGAACAAGTTTTCTAAAAGTAAATATTAAAAAAAAGATTGATACTTGATTTAAATGAAACATAGCGTGGACGCATTTAGTTGGCATTTATCTCGGCACCCTTACCATATTTCTATTGCTTCTTCGCAGTTGTACAAGGACTGAGAGAAATGAAAGTCATCTTGGTTGTTATTTTTAAGACAAATGGTCGCTTTGTTCAAGTCAAATCGACAACTCTGCCTCCCTGTTCGCTCATCTTATAATGGAAGAAAACTTTCAATGTCCCATTTCATTTCATTGAAAACATGTTTCCAGAAGACAGACTTACATTGTCTTTAACAACTTGAATGTTTACGATTCTTTTGGAAGAACTGAGCGAAGATTCCTAATCTTCTGAGTTATGTAGTAGATTTGACGATTATAGACAATCCATCAAATGTTGCTAGGAATGAACGTGGTAAAAACATATCGAAGTAAGAATAAAGGGGGTGGTCTTCTCTAAAATATATCACTTCTGTATCCATAATCATAAGTCATCAAAACACCAAAAAAATCTTTGACACTACTCTCTTTTATGTCAACTTGCGGTTACTTTTTCATTTCGCGTTCTTACATATCTGGCGAGTCGATGAATTTTGGAAATAGTAGCCACAAAATCATAAGCAAAATAATACATTGCATCCATTAACCATAGCTGTACTAATAAAAATACCATGTCAATTACTATAGTTACGAATTCTTTCCTTAACAATGACACCGCAGTGCTCAAATAAATACCTGCGATTCATGAACTCATAAGAATCTACATCATGCGATTCATTGTAGTACAATATTGCATCTCTATATTTTGATAATAGAATGGTTCAAATTACCATATTCTTTTTATGCTGACAGGACACTAAGTGCTGCTCAGTATTAATTAGATAGCCGCAAAATGTCGGCAAAATACTCCTTGTCTCTAGCTCCCCTGAACTGATGATAAATGCAAGTGTACCGTTCTCTACATGATGCGTTACGACGATTTTATGCATTGCTTTTGATACATTTAATATAGTGTAAATACATAAATTTAAATATGGTGTCTTTCTTTCCATACTACTTACAGTGGGTATAATTAAGTATGCCCTGAAACGAAGGATTGATCCAATATTCAATTCCACTAAGTGCTGTACGCGAAATGGATTACACTCAACACTCCTTAATGCAAACCCACAGATTGTGTAGAAATGATTAAATGCACGCGCCTCTTGTGCTTATCACACCCATCTGAACCGCCATTATTGCAAAATAACTTCCATGCACGAAATTGCAACCCTTTCATTTCTTAATTTAATTTCTTTTTTCGAATTTTATAATTGCACACGTCCCGTCATTGTTAATCTGTTTTTATGCCATTAACACACTTGGGGGGGGGGGGTTGCGCAGGCGCTGCTGGAGGCCGCCGCGCCCGGACGCTTCCCCCCGCTGGCGGCGCGCTGCGCGCTGCACGGCCGCTGCCCCGTCGACTTCCTGGTGCTGCAGGACCTGCGGCCGCTGGGCTTCCAGCTGGCGCAGCGCAGGCGCGGCCTGGGCCTGCGCCACTGCCTCCTCGCGCTGCGCACGCTCGCCAGGTGCGCCCTCCCAGCCCTTTTGCTCCAGGGCCCCGATCAATTTTCTGCCGAAATGCGATGCTTTAACTCACATTTGCCCCAATGCCATTCATCTTAACGTTTTGAAAACCATGCTCGTAATGAAGGAACAACTGTAGAAGCAATAAAAGTAAGGTCATGACTATTTGTTACGTAGGAATACAGTGTGAAGCTGCTCCCCTCTAAAGTGATAACACTAAATATGTACATGTGATATAGTGCCAATTACCTACGACATACTTATATGTGTATAGCGGGTTCTGGTTAGGGGTGTTCTCTACCGAAGAAGATACTTGATATGGGAAAACCCCCCATAGCATGCGTGTAGGTTGGCGCCGGATCTCACGTATCATTGGAGAAGAAACGTCGTCACATGTCGGGATGAAACATGCACTACACATAAAGGAGTAATGGCTTAAGTAGTTGACGCACCCGGAAACAAATTCTCACACTTCGAGTTGGGTTCGCGTGCGGAATCCTCATCCCATGCTGTCATCAAGGAAGGGGAAACGATTACACTGAGTTCCGTCTCTACAACATTGATTTCATAACTTTTACACAGTTTATTTAGACACAAAAAATACATTTATATTTCGTTAACGCAATGTCGATGAAACATCAGATGTGCCGAAAACTTCCATATAAATACATAATTGAAGATGTGGTCCGTATGTCGTAGAGGGAAGAATATTCAAGAACATAGTGCCACCAAATATTCGATAGAAATTACCAGAAAAACATTGCTGAGTACCCTATAGACAAGCAAAAGTTCAATAGCAATATCTTAGTCGCAAAGCATTTGCAAAAAACAAACAGAATCGTAACGGGATCGACGGTAAAAAAATAGAACAGTAATACCTTTTCTGTTTCTTAAACATGTCCCAAGAAACCAATGATTCAAAGTAATAAAATTCTCACAGAAAATTTCTGGACATGCCCAATCACAGTGCTTGGCAATTACATGCTCTTCCTCGTAATGAGCAATGTGTTTTTGAAAATCGATAGTGTGCGCATATGGCTCTATCGCAGTGTCATCCTTCCATCGCTGTGAGTTCCTCCTCGCATGTAACTCTAGCTCTTGAACTGTCGTTGAATACGCCGTGTGAACTCAGGATAGGTCTATGCCCAAACACACTATTGTCCGAGTTAAATATTGTGACTTCTGACAGATAAGCGTTATTAGGCGATTAGGCCGGCACTTCCGTCTGACCATGAACATTTCGTTACGCTTCTTTCAGCAGCAGAGAAATAAAGTATCACTTGGCCGACGGAACAGGCGATTTGATTTCGCCCAGAGGCTTCTTTGAGGATCACATGCAGTAAATCAACTTCATGTGACAGACGACTTTACTTCTCATCCGAAGGAAGACGAACGAAGGATTTTTTTCTCCCAGAAAAATCCATGGCTTACAACGGGTTTAAACCCACAATCTTGAGTAAACTTCCGATGCGCTAACCATTATATTACCGAAGCCACAAAGGTTGACCTGTCACAAGTCTCTGTATTTCAAGCGGATAATCGGGAGCGGTGGCTTAGGGCATCAGCTGATGTCACTGCAGTTCCTCTGACCGGGAGGTCCTAGGTATGAGTCCCGACGGTGGCAGGATTTTCGACACTAGTTAGATCATCGCGCATTTTTCTCCGATCATTACCAGGCGAATGCCGGAGCAGTACCCTAACTAACTGGCCAAGGACGTCGTGCCATTTGTCCTTCCTCTCTCTTGCCCTATCCTCATCCGCTATATCCATACACACACTCACACATGCACTACACTACCGGCATGTGTCGGGAGATGAGTCGGGAGCTTAGGGAGGCTGGGCAGGGGCAGCACGTAAGCCACCGGTAGGTCGGCGCAGGGCCCAGCCGTAAAACGCCCACTACACTGAGTGCCCTTAGCTGTCGACGCGCCGGAATGAATCACTCGAGGCGGAACGCGCGTTGCGCCAGGTACCACGCCGCGTCCGCCGCACTGCTGGCGCGCGAGCCGGCGGCGGCGGCGGCGGCGCGGGCGCTGGGCAACCCCATGCGGCCCGGCGGGCCCGCCACCTTCGGCCCCTTCGTGGAGGCGTCGCTGCGCCTGGCGGCGGGGGCGTGCCGCGCGTGGCCCGGCTTCCGCGAGTACGCCGACTGCCTCGACGCCCTGCGGCCCGGCGCCTTGGAGGCGTTCGCCGCGCACCTCGACCCGGCGCCCGGCCGCTTCAGCGTCGTCGCGCACGGCGACTTCTGGCTCAACAACATGCTCTTCCGCTACGAGCGCGGCCGGCCCGTCGACATGCGGATGGTCGACTTCCAGGTGCGCCGCTTTCTAGAAGATCTGTACGCTAAATGCGTTCTCTTCAATCCCAGAGGCGCGTCAACCAATACTAGTGTGTCTTTATCAAATCATTGTCCCTGACGTGTTCCACTTAGGCCAATTTATTATATATTTTTTCTAATATCTTTATACATCTCAGAGCAAATCGACGTTGCAACGTCGTAGTCTTCTGTTCTCATATGCGCCTCTTGCCGTAACTTTACTCTGCCTTAGTGTCGTACACTCCGTAATCCCATGATGTACAGTTTTTAATAGCTCTTCCCAATGATATCCCCGTACTCCATTAATTCGAAGAGATATAGACGATCAATATTTAAGTAGTATGTCATTAATTTTCACAAATAGTGTGTGTTCTCAGTAGTTTCCATTTTATAGAATTTAAGTGACGTATATTTTAATTAATACATAGAAAAACGTTTGTCATTATTAATCAATTCACATACAACTACAAATTTGTAGAGGAATAATTGAATTGCATTTTGAAAGAAATATTACTCAATGTTTCCGGTGATGGACCGAAAACTGAAGGGCGAAGCTGGCCTTTCTACACCCCGGAGAAATTACATCTACTAATCTTTCTGCAACAACACAATAGTGTGAAACATTCAAACATTGTAGACGACAGAAACTAAGAAACATTGTGCCTTTTCTCTTGCATTTGAGCATGAATCAATCATCACCAAAATGAAAGCGAAATGAACTTTTTGACTGGCAGATAAGTTGCGTGGCGTCGCCGGCCATCGACCTCCTCTACTTCCTCAGCACCTCCCCGAGCGAGGACGTGTCCTCCCGCCACGAGGCCCTGCTCCTGCGCGAGTACCACGTCGCTCTGAGAGACGCCATGGAGTTGCTGGGCCTGCAGGTAGTTGCCAAACAGCGAGCGATGGGCTGACGTTGGGAATTCATTTAGCCCTCGGGCGGGCGCGCTATTCCGAGGAGTGCAACTCACATGCATTTTCCCTTCACGCGCATTTTAACTAAAACTTTCAGGTAATCACAAGAAGTATTCCAACAGCAGAGTGTCAGACGTCGAACAGTGTAGGAATGATTTCTGTCAGTCTAAAGATAGCAATTGGCCACCGCCTTGTCGCAGCCTTCGCTGTCCGCCGCACTCCATGCCACGCGCCACGTCCAGTGAGTCAACGTGACCGTGAGGAATGGACACTGTGGATCAGATGTGCAGTTGGTATTCCGTTTCAAGTATTACCACATTGCAGGTGTGAATGCACTCGTGCTCTTGAAAGGCAACAAGCACGACTGCGTAAGAGGCCTCAGAAAAGTATTGCTCAATTTGGAAATTTCGTTGTTTGAAACATCTATATTTGGAAGAGCAAACATTGCTTCACGTCTTTTGGACATTCCTATATTTCTTAGTTGGTATAGCAACAATGAGACCATAGCAGAGCAAGAATCAGACAGAAAACGTGGCAAAGACGAGAAACGCGGCCGGTTGAAGAATACGACAATATTCAGGTGTCAAATGTGTTTATATTTCATATGCAAACAGCACAAAAGTTGTGTTTATCAGTATATCACATGTTCTAATAATGTACAAAGTATATTGTAACCCCTCACGCGTGTCTATCTGTCTGGAACGGGAATGGGAATTTCAATAATAATGGTCAAAAACATTTGCATTAACAAACATTTACTTTAAAACATTGATGATGATGATGATGATGATGATGATGATGATGATGAATCACAATGATTTTGACAATTTTTAATAAAAATATAAACCGACCTTTTTTTTCATTATGTCATGGTCTGCTATTTTTTTCTTCTTTTTTTTCATGTACATTTTTCAACGCAGGAGCTTGTACCGTTACAATATATTGATGTGAGATTAGTTTACAATTTGTAATTACGTAGATGATTTTAAAAAAATATTACTCCTAGAAATAAAAGATAATTCTTAATGTTATAAAATACAATTATTCTAAATGAGTTGAAGAATCACTCTATAGTTATATAAAATATAATTATTCTAAATGAGTTGAAATATCACTCTATAGTTATATAATCAGGTATTTCCCGCCAATGCACGTAAATTGCAGGGAGCGCACTCCTCGGCCCCGTTGTGTT
Source organism: Gryllus bimaculatus (assembly GCA_017312745.1). Lineage (NCBI taxonomy): Eukaryota > Metazoa > Arthropoda > Insecta > Orthoptera > Gryllidae > Gryllus > Gryllus bimaculatus. Next base: position 226,937 of record BOPP01000254.1, read on the forward strand.
GCAGGCGCCGCCGCTGGAGGCGCTGCAGGCGGCGCTGGATGCGCACGGGGCGTTCGCGCTGTTCGGGGCGACGGGCGTGCTGCCGCTCGTCAAGGTGGACGCCGCCCCCGACGTCAACGCCACCGCCGGCGGCGCCGCCGCCCCCGACGCCGGCGCCTTCATGTACGAGGATCCCGCCGTCAAGGCGTGGCTGCAGCGCGTGCTGCCCGAGTACAAGCGCCGCGGCTGGCTCAGGCTGTGAGCGCCGTTCACTTGGGTCGACTTCAAGAAAAAAAATCTGGACGCAAACCATTGCGGTCTTCCGAGGAAATTAATTCAACACACTCGTTGTATGCCATTTGCGAGAGCGTCTTTCCCGGCGCGTGCTTCACTGTTAACGACACAACTGCCGAGACCTTACCCCGGCACTTCTGTCCCTCGTTTTTTTTTTTAACTTGGTTTCACCCATTATTTCTAACATTTACTTCTTGAAAATTTCGAGACTTGAAGAAAAATGAGATTGCGCCATTTAATAGCGTCTATGCTGTATTCATGAAAAAAATATACTAATCGTTTTGAGAAATTTCTGTTATAAATACCATTACCTTCAGCCAGAAACTAGGTAAAAATATTTTTTTTAAATAATTCAGTATGTCCTTAATTAAACATTTCATTTTCTGCAACACTTTTTATTTAAGAAATATCTTTATCGTCAATATTGTACTTCGATTATATTAAATTTTGACAATTTTTCGAAAACACGCAGAGTTCACCGAAAGAGGACAGGCACCACCTTGTTACCGTTCTTTTCTACACACGAGAAAAATATTTTTAAATTGTCTATATTTCACGTAAAATTACGTGCAAGTTATTTTCGAAAAGTTGCACATGAACTTCTTTTAAAATGTCTTTGAACAGCATATCTCATTCCGAAAAAATCTCTAGCTTAAACATTAAAGTTGTAAGAAGATGTTGAAATAATTTTCAAATTTTGCAACTTGCGAAAATTCAGAATATTATCGAAAACTAAGATTTTGCCCATTTTTAAGTGCCCATTACGATTACCAAGAACAAATATTAAGTTAAAAAATATAACCTTTATCAGAAAATTTTGAAAATGTTGTGATTTGATCTTAAGTACCCCCCAAAATAAAAAGATCTGTTTAAAACTTACAAGCCGTTGAGTTCGGCCATATTGAAAATGAAATATCACTTTTGGAGATAATGGTCTAAAAAATTTAGGCACAAGAGTTGACCAAAGACTGACAGATCAGATAAACAGACAGACGTAAATAGAAGTACCCCCAAACACACAAATATACGTTTCAAACTCGCTAAGCTTTGAGTTTGTTTCAATAGATAAGGAAAAATATTTTTGGAGAAAATCGGTTGAACAGTTTAGGCGCTACCGTTTGCCATAGACGAGGGGATCGCCAAATAGACGGCAAACATTTTGCCGTCAATCTACTGTTTCGTTTTAGGAGCCCCAAAACCATCAATTTTAATTACAAGCGTGTTAGAGGAAGTAATTTACTACATATAGATTAGATTTATCCAATTTTTTGTTAAGAAGGCCTGACAATACACATTTTCCTGTAACAAAATCGCCGATTTCCGCTTCAGCATTACAGTAAATTACCTTTACTACATACGTAGTAAGGCAAGAAAATAAAAGGAAGAATTTCTTCCTTAGGCCTACAACAGACCTTTCGCCGGATACGTTCGAGAAATGTGAGACTATAAATGTACAAAGACGTCGGTGAGGCATTCATATATCGTTTAAAAACTATTGCACTTTTCCAGTGGTGTGTTTTCCGTAGCACTTAAAGTTCGGTGATTATTGTTTAAATAAACAATTGTTGTATAAAAATTTGTGTTTGTATAAAATTGCTGTATATAATTCTATACAAAATTCTCTTCAAGTGATTAAATAAAAATTTAGTCAAAATATGTGATCATGGTGCAGCAAGCAAAGAGCTTTAGCCTCGATAATGGTTTTCTCTAAATAAATCTATGAACATATTTTTTCTTGTAAAAATGTTTGTTTGAAAGAAATTAGAAATTGATCAAATATTAAAGGATATCATATTTTGAAGTCCTTTCAATTTCTTATTTCACTACCTTTTGTACTAAAAAGATCTCAGTTAAACTTGACACACAAATATTTCCATATTCCTGTGCCTTTTATATAATGTTTTTTCGCATTTAATTTAAATTTTCAGTGTTTAATAAACAAATTCCATAGAAAATGTTCAGGTATATTTTAAATGAATTGCTCTTGCTATATTTTCAGTGAATATCTAAAAGGTAGTTGTTAATATCTCTCTATAGTCACAATTTCAAAATAACTGTGATCAAACCATGACCTTCATGATATATTCTTTTATTTTCATTGCACAAAACTATAATGTTGTTCACTTTTTCAAGTACAAATAACACAACAATGCTAAATATCTTTCAATCTTTTATCTTATGTAGTTTCTTTTGTTCAAGTATTGATTACATTTAATTAGATACTATAGTCAGAGCCAATGTATAATACAATTACATAATTATAACAAAAGAATAAATAATTCTTTAAAAATTAAGAATAAAGCAACAAAATGGTGTGGTTAGTTAATACATTTGGAGACTTTTTTTCCAATTGTTGAATATGTATTATGTTGGTTAGGTTGTTAGGTTGATATTAATAGTGTTTTCTATTGAAAAAAAATATAAACAGACAAATACATTAATGAATTAAAATATATTTTTGGTAAGTGTTTAATTTCATCAAAAAATTGTTTAAAAGTAAATAGTTTACTGCAATGTATTAAGAAAATTTATTTAATAATTACATGCAAATTATGTTATCAGTAATATCAGACATATTGCAAAGCACAAGGCAGACAGAGTTTAAGCAATGCACACGTTATTTAAAACTTAATACATTCGCGTTCATTGTAAATTTTCTAAGAGTAAATTATAAACTTAGTTTTTTGTAAGGGATTATGGACAACACAAATTAAAATAGAGTACTATACATAAAATCTTATGGAAATCAAAATCACAATCGAGTTCAAGAATGTATTAAGAATCTAAACAGAACACATGTATTAGTGGAAATTATTATCTGCCAAACTAGGCACTTTCCTAATTTGTTTCATCAACGTGACCAACGTTTGTTTATTATAAACAAAAAATATCCAACAAACAAAATAAAGTCATTTGAATTTATATGACATGAATTTAATTTTATTCTTATTTTTACGTTGACTGTTTAAATAATTTTGGGAATGGGTAGCTAAAAGAAATGCGTCGGGGCGGCCAGTCTAGTAAATTCGCCGCTCACCCTGGGAACAGTATATCCTATGAATGGAGAATTCCCTGACGAAACTCAGTGGCTTGAAGTCGGCGCGTTAAGGAACTCAGCAGTTCCGCCGCATCACCAACGGCCTTGCCGTTGCGCCCCGCTGCGCCCGTCCGTCAGTCCGTCCGTCCATCCGTCAGTCCGTCCGTCCCTCCGTCAGTCCGTCCGTCCGTCCGTCCCTCCGTCAGTCCGTCCGTCCGTCCGTCC
>BOPP01000254.1:232687-255200 GCA_017312745.1 Gryllus bimaculatus
AGAAGCCAGAACAGGTCATGAACCCATCCTTGGAGTAGAGGAGAAGAAGATGATCATAAGGGTGTCACCTCTGTTATTTTTTAATACGAGCATAACTGCGTCATCGCAGGCCAGTACCCATAAAGCTAAAAAAGGAGACTGTTATTTTTTTAATTTCTGAATTATTTGCAGAGCAAATCTTAGACGTAGCACCGCTTTAACCGCCGGGCCTGGCCAGGCCGCTGCGCCAGAGGGCCCAGAACGGGCGGGATGGCGACGCAAAGGCGCAGAAGGGGAAGTGTGTGTGGGGGGGACGAGGTGTTTTCGTAAATTTCAGTTTACGACGCTCCTATTCGTCCGATTTGCATGATTGTCACGGCGTTAGATTCAGCAAGCATGTTGCCATCGCGCTATAAGGCCAAATTTTTAAATTGTTCTCCGAAGTTTGAGAACTAATTTCAAATTCGCGTTTTTGTTAGATTTTTGAAAAAAGTTCATCGTAGCGTTCTATTTTAAAAAGGCGTCAAATGCCGTTTACAGTTCGAAAATCGGATCATTGGTTCAGACGTTATCGGTAAAGTAAATTTTACTTATTTTTGTGCTGCCACGTGGTGGCTACAAATTGTACTAGTGTCGGGGCATTTAGCCTTAATGTGTGTTGCTACTTTAGAGAAAGATCTCCCAATATCAACGAGCAAGGCGAACAGTAGCGGGAAATAATGCTTCCATGGTAGCGCATAGCGAGCTTACCGCATCCGTGTTTGACGCTCAGAGATTTGATTACCTTATTCGGAAACGCCAGATTATCTGAGAGCGATGAGTTGGTGTATACAGTAATGAGTAGTCATTTCCAGCTATGACGTCGACCTATCTCCAAGTTTTTTTTAACTGATGTATACTTATTATACATTACTGTGTTAGTGTCTCAAGGCCTCCATCATGTTTATGACATTAGCCATCCGCTTTTACTTAAAATGGAACCTAATCTTGTCAGTCACTAAGCATAAGTAATTGCCGCTATTGAAGCTTTACTGGCCGTGAGTTTATACGTTCAAGTACAAATATAAGCGGCTTTGACTCGCGTAAAATACCTGCGTCAGACTTCATTTTAATTTGTTACGTGATGAAGCAAATTGCACAACGCTACAGCGCGTTAAATACTTCTTAAAATGAATCTGCACTTTAATTGTTGAAGTCATTGCAATAAGCTTAAAAAAAGTACAATGAAGTAAAATGAAACACTATGGTCACTTGCGAAAAAACGAACTACTCTAAAATACTACTCTTGTAAGAATGTTGAAAACCAGGTACTTTCGTGAACACTTCAACGTCATCTCTTGTATGTCAAAAACAGCGTTTGATATTTTGAACAGTTTGTAAACTATTTGGGGTACTAGTAGTTATTTAATCGCTCCTTAATGTGGGCCAATTTACTATAATAGACGTGTTCAACAGCAGTTTATATCGGATATCGGAAACCGTTTCTCTACGCAATGTGCTACGTCACATCCCGAAACACCACAGTTCGGTCATGACACTCCACAATTGGCTCCATCTAGTTTTCAATAAAACCCAATTAAATCTCTTATTGCCTTCTTATGCTTCTGCATTGAAATCGAAAATAGTTTTTCAACCTTTTACCCCCCACTCAACGAATGAATTTTACACTCTAAGAAGCAAAAGTACATTAAATATAGACGATCATCAGTTTATTTTTGAATATTAACAATGCTTATATCATTGTATTTGTCCCATCGAGTACTTGAGAATGTGGAAGATAATAGTTATTTATTTTTCAAGTGGTAAAAGTCATATTTAATTTTGGTAGTGACGAGGATTGCTTAACGAGGTCAATAGGCTGTGTGGCGAAATCCTACGAGCAAAATAAAATCAATTTTTGTAATGATACATGTAATACACTATCAAACACTTTATATAGCCGTTTTGACTTAAATTTTATTTTAATTCAAGTATGTTCATCACTCAATGATACTTGGAAGTCTGTTGCAGCTGACGTGATCAAACGAAACTTTTTTTTTTCATTCATAATTTTATCTGGACACTTGAGCATCGTCTCAGTTTCAGCACTAGTGCTAAAACTCGGATCTTTCTCACGCTACGCTTGTTAAGAAAAAACACTTTTTCCAGTGGCTGTTTAAAACATTATATACTTAAATTTAAAATATAATAGTTCTGACAACATATCAAATTTTAAAAAACGTTACAAACTAGAAAACTAAATTCATTATTTCTCCATCATCTTGATACAACTTGATGAAAACAGCATTCCAATGTCTTAAAGACCTTGAAAGATATCTCTAACCAACTTGGGTATGCATCGTTCGGTATTTGAAGTTTGATGCGACACTGAACATTGAACTGCCCTGCCAGATATTTGAAAGGTGAAAGTCGCACAATATCGTTTTTTAATCACAGAGTATACAAATAAAATGAAGGATTACTAGAATTTCGTAAGCGGCTGGTCTATGGTGATAGGAGAAAAGACAGTACCACACAATCCATTTATTCACACTAATACATCAAAATCTATTTTTTTTCTCTGGAAAGTGGAGCCATTGAAATATACTATATGCACACCCAGAAGATTGAATTGTGGCTTCTAAGGTTTATATCTCCAAAACCGCCAGTAAAATTCAGCAAAAAATCATTTTACAGTGAAATGGGATTTGAAACCCAACACCCAATGGGTATTAAATGGTTATGAATGGTTACTAATCATACTGCGGGTTACTAATGAACAAAGCAATTACATACTTGATATTATTCCTTTCTTAAACACCGAAACTAAAGGAAAAATATGTAAAACTATTTGACTAGTATACATATTTATTGCACTATACAACACTATTTGTTTACAATTCCTTAGTGGTATAAAACAACAACCACCAGTAATTCAGTGATAAATGGTTGAAATGCACTGCCGCAAACCGAATAATTTGAAAACTTTGTGTTGCTCACATAGCATGCATTCCGTATATCATTCCAAAATCCAAAATCCAAAATCCGGATACCGATGACGAAAACTAGTTCTTGCATTTTTTGTTGTATTAAAAACGAGGGAAAAAATTGGAGCAAACTGACTGTTCTGGTGGCAAGTGTTACATTGCACACTGTTCACTTCATCACTGTTTGGTTCGCTGTCACAGTTCTTATAATAATACATTACCCAATATTAGATGTAACCACGAGAATGTGATTAGTATTTGGGCTCTAAAACTTGGCGGTTTTCTTTGGAACATTAAAAAAAGGCGTTTTTTTGGAAAATGTCGAAATGTCTTCTTTTATTTTCTCGATACTCCTTACGCAGTCCAGAGAAAATTTTGTAACGCTCCGGGAAAAAACGGCGAATTTTCGACTGAAAAACTTATTGCCGAGCCCTGGAAGCAAAAATGGGATAAATCTTGTACTTAAATGTAATATATTACTTCTTATAATTCGTTATGTAGTCAGAATCAATGTTTTGTGGGTTATTGATACCGAAAAATCGATCGATCTGATGTCGGGGCTTGTTGAATTTGAAATAGATTTCTTAATTTTGAACATATAGACCTGGAACGTTTGCAAAATTTTTAAAACAGGGATACATTCTTTTTATTAAATTTTCTCCTCAGATAACATAAAAGTCACAAATAGAAAGAGGCAGATCCAATTTCGTTGAAATCCATGACTTTTTTATAATTGTAGAAGTTAAAATTTTTTGAAGTCTTCCTTAAATTACAAAGATATTTTTTCCTTAATAAAATGTGTTGATCATAAAGAGAAATTTCAAGAAGATAATTTTCAAGTTTTCAAAACTGCGTATTTTGTGCGTAACTTTGCGTCAAACGTAGGCAATTTTTCAATAAAAAATTATTTTTTCTAAAAATTGCTACATTTTTTCTTAATTTTTTACGTATGTAGAACGGTAAGGAAAGCGGCGCTGGTTCCAATTTTGGGACACGCTATTTATTAAAATTGGAAAAAGTCGAAGTGATAACTCGAATTTCAGCGCCTCGTTTGACGCTCTATCAATTCGCAAAATGGCAACGCGGCAGTTTAAAATTATGTTTGAATGCTTCTCATTGATGCTCGTATAACACAGAATTCTTAGGAAAGGAAATAGATTTAAGGATGGTAATATATTTAGAGAAGAACTAATATTTCTTTCATTTAAGAAGTTTTGATTGCTGATTATGGTATTCGGTAAATGTTTGTCGGTAATAAATGTCGGTATGTGTGAGATAAAGCTCAAACGTTCGTAACGACATTTCTGGGCTTTTGCCGCGTTTCGTGTTACTCAAGTGCCCTTGCCTTGAAAATGTTTTCCTTTCTACTTAACTTCCATTCTTTGAAAAACGTACTGCAGTGTGTCTAAATATTGTTTCTTTTCTAAAGGACCTTCAGTAATATAGTAAGCTTTAGTAGTATAAATCAATCTCCAGTAGCTAAACGAGTGAATCTTTCATAGATCTTAATAGTTTTCTTTCATTTTTTAATGAAAAAGCATATTTTCATGTATTCGAAAATAATTTAACAAAAAGTTATGTTGCATCAAAGAGAAGTTACGTATTCAGGATCCCTTGGTAAATAAGGAAATGGTTAACTATTGTTTTGAGTCAACTAGAAACGTGTTGCATGTTATCGCAGAGTGGCTACTTCACTTCTGCACTGTAAAGTACTATTTTGTCCCTGACATCTCAGTAACCTACCGCAGGTAACTGATTCTCATAAACAACGTGTAATGGTAATATTCCATAACTAGAAAGTACACTGCGGATCGATCATTGATTGTTAAGTAGACAAAACGTGTTTTTCAAATGGGAAGCCAATTTGCCACCCGCGTGAGTTCGCCCAGATTAATGGTGGAGGGTTTATGGGTTGCATCAATGCCAATGTCTCTCACTTCATGGGACCCACGCTTCCTCATCACTTGGCTCGCGTCTAGCTGAGTGGAACAATAAGGATGCATTTCTGAATATTTGTATGTGTTGTTCTCAGCGTCTAACGTACGTAACAGGAATGTTCATCTAAAAACGAGGTTTCTTAATAATTGTGCTAACAAATTTACTGAGTAACAGTTACAAATACTAAAAGAGAAGGTAAAGGTAAAATCTAGTTCGCGTTCTTGCGTTAATTGGCAATGTGAAAGTAAACAAAGGCTCAAAAGAAATTTATTAAAATTATTTTATTCCAAGAAAGGTTTTCAACTACGTTGTTCAATAAATGTTTATGCATTTTAATATCCTTTGTGCGTACTTCTCAAATATTTGAGACAATTGTCTAAGGAGTGAAAGAATGGGCTAGGTTATTCTTTCCCTACTCAAGTCATATTGATAAATACGTATTTGCTTATTTCATTAAAATGTCATAATTATTTTATTACCGAGCTAATAAAACTCTAGCAATTAGAGAACATGCTCTTCAAATATTTGCAGATGATAGAATTCGATGAAAATTTAAAAAGTTTGTCATTTCATACTAGAGCATTTCGATTAATGCTCTGACCGTTAGTGATGGAAGATAAAAACGAAATATTTCCTGTTTAATGAATTGTGTTTGGCATTTTACTGCTCTCGTATCGGTGTAATAATGGTTAATATCGGTTTGTTTTTCCAACGTTATCATGAGCAATAATCACATTAATAACCAGGCTCACTTTGTTCCCCGATTGTACCCTATTTTCACTCATATTCATAGCGTGCTTTGCCACACTTCAACTACAAAAACAGAAGGGTTCGATATTTGAGATAATAAAATATTTATTTCATTTCCATTATTAGTTTCGAACACTTCTCTCAATCATGAAGAGGAATTTGTAATACATACACAGAATGAGTCGCTGATATTAAATGAATTAAGGGGTTCAGAATAATAATGGCAGATCTCAACCGAAGTTAATTTTCCTAAATATGTCTTTTTCAGCTTTTGTTCACGTTAACTTTTACTCCGTACAACGCTTTGAAGGGGAAATTTGAGGCTTTTGCCATAACCCAATTCATTTGATATTTCAGCATATGCAATTATCTGAATATTTAGTTGACAGCCATCAATAGCGGAAGGGCTCAGAGGCAGAGTTGGAGCGTCAAAACACGTAAAGCCAAAAGCTGAAGATTCTAATCCCCGCGTAATCTTTGTTTTTACCATGCGGTTGTATATTTGTCACAGTCGCCCATCTGTGTCCCACGTGGAAGTTTAAATATAATATATTTTAATGTTAATAACATTAATATGTAAACTACAGACTGCTAGTAGCGGCAACATGATTTCTAAATAAACTTTATCAACTTGGCAATCCTAGATTAGCCGATCCGGTGACCAAGATAGCTAAGGCAGTAGTGCCTTAGCGATCCCAGACCGACGGATCGCGGGTTCGAGTCCCGCCTTGGGCATGGCTGTATTGTGTTCGTCCTTTCACATCCCTATCATCATCATCATATCGTGTCATCCTCATAGTTACCACACCGTTGACCTAGTAGTTGATGCGACCTTCAATAACAAAAAAAAAAACAAACTAGATGAGTTTCGTTTTGATTTCGGGGCGCCAGCTGAGCCGCGCGGCGTCCCCGGCCGTGGACCTGCCGCACTTCCTGAGCACGTCGCCCAGCGAGCGCGTGTCCGCCTGCCACGAGGCCCTGCTGTTGCGCGAGTACCACGAGGCGCTGGAGCTGCTGGGCGCCGCGGGCGCGCTGCCGCTGGTCAAGGCGACGCGCGACGCCGGCGCCGACGCCGACGTGGACGCGGCCGCCGGGGACTTGTACGAGGCGCCCACTGTTCGTCGCTGGCTGCAGCGCGTGCTGCCGGAGTGTAAGAAGAAGGGCTGGCTCGACGCGTGATAGTTCTGACTGGCACCGGTATTAATGTTGTATAATGAGAAGCATGTCTCAGCGTTCGTGGGTAAGAGATTCGAAAGATGTTCTCAGCGATCTACTGAACCAGGAGTTCTTACCCAATGCTTATATCCTCATATATCAATGTGGTTGTTCAATGACAAAATCTTAATGAAATTTGGTGTTGAGAGTTGTGTTGTGTTGATGACAATGTTTTTTAATGTTCATTTTTTTTCCTACGGAGGATAAAGAGAACAGCTGGCTGGATGCCTGATGCTCTATCTGGTTCAATTGTTATTGTTGCAAATTATGTATATCTCTCCGTTGGTGTCTACTATAGCTTGAAAATATTCTCAGCGCTCTACAGACGTTGTGTTCGTACGTTGTAATGTGGCTGTTAAAAGTAAGGCTTAATAAAATATGGTATTAAGCGAGTTATTTTAGTGTTGCTGTCGCGATTTTTTCACCTTTAATTAAGACTTCACCTTGCCTTGCTCATTGCTTTCTTCCCGAAGCACGAAACATTTTAGAATAATGGCCCAAGCATTGCGTTCTAATCTTTGGTTGCTCGCATTAGAGCAATATATCAATTTGTTAAAAGTCAACCAGAGTTGGTCGGCGGCGGCAGTATCTGTTACAGGCCTGAGTGTAAGGAGAAGGGCTGGCGCCTTGATGCTGAAATGCCCGATGCTTCTGCACGGCGCATGGCGTTCTGAAGGCGACGCGGGAGGCCTGCGTGAACACCGCCGTGTGTGGCAGCGCGGTTTGCAGATGGATGCAGCGCGTTGCTGCCGAACTAAGAGGAGATGGATTGCCTCGATGCATCATCGTTCCCAGAAGCTTGGGATCTTCTCAACTTCTGAATTTGCGTGTCATTAGAGCAGTCACAGATACCGTATTGTGTCGTATCCTAGTAATAGCCTTTCGTTATATCAAGGATGTTAAAAGAAACAAAGATTTTAAAAAATGGTTTGAAAAAGTTGTTTCATGAACTTTCGGCGATGTTTTGATCTGTTTTTAAACTCCAGATTTCACCTTCGTTGATTCTGTTAATAATAGTTTTTCAGCAAGCAATACTATTAACAAAAATTGAATCACCTTTTGTGATCTTAGAGCATAAAACAAAGTGACTGTACCGGAGCTAACGCAGTGAGCTGAATTTCTGGTTTTCATATGTGATTGTTGCCATTGAAAGGTTCAAATGTTTGATACGCAAAAACTGATTACATTCTCAGGTTTAGATATTTGTATTTGACAAAACGCGAGAATTTACAACATTCTGGATTCAGTATTATTGTTAGAGGATGATAAAAAGTCATTTTGTGGGTTTTGGGTTTAGCATTAATGTCGCAATATTCTCAACTGAACTACCTTTAAATTGTCCTAACCCAGGAGCGAGTTTTCTTATTTTTGTACTATTGAATGAGACATCCAAAAGGAGAAACAAGAAATGTAATTAAGAATTTTCCGGCAATTATAAATCAGTTAACAAAAATTGTATGTAATCTTCATTGTTATTCATCAAGCCACAAGAAGAATTGGTTGTAAAAATCCATCCGTTCTCCGCTGATTGTACGGCATAGATTGTAGTACCGGAGGTCTAGCAAAACTGCTGTAAACTTGTATTACGTTATGTCCATTTGGCAATCGCGTTCTGAAGGTTGATGCACTGGGCTTCCCAAGATCCGATTACACGCGTCCGCCTGGCGCCGACTCCAGAGTTGTCGCGCATGACGCTTGCGCCTTGCGCCTTCTCGAAGCTGAGAAGGGAGCCTGTACATCAGATCTCTCAGTTTCCACCTGTGTTGTGGTATCAAAAGCGGCACACCTTTGTGAAAAAACAGCAAAAGGTGATCAAAACTGCCGTTTTAGTGGTGGCAGACGCTCTGACGTAGGTTCAACGTCTGTGACCATGGCCAGCGACGTAGTTTAATGGCGTTTTCTCCGAAAGTCACAAAGATTATTGAAACCTCGTTATATTTCCCCTAATTATCATAAAATCACAAATTTTCCATCTTCCATTTTTAACTAGATAAAATACTGGTAAATATTATTTCATGTATTAAAACCTTCTGTTGCTAAATTATAATTGACAATACATACATATGTTTTGCATATATCCTTTGAAATATAATGTCGAATTCCCCCACTTACATCAATTTGGTCTTGAAATATTTCCTCAAATCCTAGCAGTCCCTGTAGTTTTCAACAACTTCGTTTTCAGCTTTCTTATGCTTCTCCAGTGTTTTCTTTTACGTTTGTCGTAGACTATCTTCCTATGGTCGTAATGTACACATATCAATGCCATGTCATTAAGTGGATACTATTCATATGTTTATGGAAGTAAACGAAAATAGAATATTTACTCAGATAACATTAGACTCGAATGCTTCTGTCGTGGTTTGTTTATTTACATATCAATGTTTTGGGCAGCCAGATCATTTGTGAATTATTCACAACAAAACAAGGAGCGCAATTAGAGAAAACTAAAGAGTTATTTATAAAAAATTTATGAATGGAGTTTGAGAAATTTGAATACCCCATTCAGCCTGAGGTCATGAACGTCCCTGGATTATTATCCGCCAAAACGTATTTTGACGGAACGTTTACTAAACATTAACTTATCCTATGTAAGTTATTTTCAAATATGGAAAATAATCTTACTCATTTTTGCTTGTTTTGGTTAGTCCCGTTTTTATCATGTCTTCAGGGAAGTTATTGCTTCTCATAATGGCTGTTGTCATTAGGGGTAAAAAATTAATCGCAAGTAAAAGTGTTACACGGGTTACAATTAATGTATTTCGCGTGGTTGTTTCGCACTAGAACTCTACATTTGGCGGCAGCCTCCACGTACACCCCAGCAGTGACAGGCTCTAAGCTCCTCTATTGTTTCCAAACACATGTGGTAGTGTATTGCAAAAAACAGATAAGAGCAGCTACCCACTAGAATTCTTCCCCATGCAGCGACTAAATACGACCTCACTAGCTAATGTCGTGTCGATCCGCAGTACCTTCAGAGACAGTTCAATTTCTACAGTTGTTGCCTTGATACATCTCAGCCGCGTTGTTATTAATATAAATTATTACCGTAATATTATTGCAAATCAGCAAAGAATACAAATATAAGAGAAAAGTTGAGTATAGTGCCGTGCCGTGAAAAGAGGCCAGTGCACTCCGAAGGAGATGGAACGGAGGATGCTTTTTATTTCCGACGTGGAACGGCGCTGCGTGAGGCAAGTCATCACGTGGCACGCAAATGCGCATCACGCGAGGCGAGGGAGTCGATACTCGTGACGCGCCCGACTCATCGGCGCTGGCGGCTCTTTACTCTTAGAGAAGGGGGTGCTGACATCTGATGGTTGGGACCTGGAGGCTTTCGAAGGGAATGAGAGGGCGAAATATATAGAATTTCAAATCAAAATTAATATTTAACACTTGTCCAAAAATATTTTTCATTTCAATGGTACATATTTTGGCAAAAATTGTTCGATCTTCTTTTCTCAGTTTATTGCGAATGTAAAACAAGAAATTAGCTGAACCAGTAGCGGTTACATTGTACTAAATGAACGGTAAAAACATTGCAAGAGAAAAAATACAACATGTGCACAATGCACGTAACTTTCAACTTACTCCAACACACTTTTCACTTCTGTATATTCACTTTTCTATGTCTTAAAAAAATACTCTGAAGGTTTGTTCGCAAAATGTTCAAAACCTGCCTCTTTTCTCTCATCTAAAAATTGTCTTTCCGAAGATCTTTTATCACTTTCGATAAGCAATAGACATTACTGGGTGCCTAATCTGGACTGTAAGTTGAATACGTATTATATCCCCAGTCCTTGAAGCCACAGTCCTTTACAACATTCTTTTCGATCTGAGAATAAAGCACATGTGCGTTGTTGTGAACAAGCTAAACACCACGAGATATCACGCACCGCACCCAACGCAAATACCAATATGCCCAAAACTGAGTGAGATGTCGGGTGCGAACTTGTATCATTAAAACCATTGAAGATACGACTATAAACTACTCAGGTTTTCCCATAGATGAACGTTATCTCGGTCGAGCTCGAAACTTATGTAACCAACTCTACAGATTAGAGGCACAAATGTGTATAACGTCTCTCTGAGGGTGCGTGCTGAGCTTGTGGTCTCTCAATCCCCCGAGTGCAGGTGCCTTACTGGCTGAGATGCGCGGATTTTTGACAGACGACAAAAGTACGGTAGCCATGTCCTTAAGGATTGCAAAGAAACCCTGATTAAATGTGCTGCAAAATCCTCCGAGAATTTTCGTCCTAATCAGATCCCACATAGATACACGCTTAGATACAGGCCTCGAGTAATGACTTAATGTTACTGAAACAGAAAAAAAATAACTGCAAATTATTTTGTAAAAAATATTTAATCCTTATACTTAAAGATAATTAGCAAAGTTACTCTAAATGAATAAATGACATTTGTAACTCAGTTTTATTATGACAACATAAATACATTTTTCCCTAATCTCGAACTGCATATTCACATTTCAATATTTTATCATTTTCAAGTAGCAATGGCAAAATGAACGTAAGTCTTAACTTAAATTATACGTAGGATGGCATTAATTAAAACGAAGATCTTCAATATATAATATAGTTGTAGTTCTAGGATTACATCAGTAGAAAGAAATCAAGACAATGTAGAACGTATAAAATTTTAGAAAAATCAGGGATTTGAAAGAAACAGAGAAGTGCCAGTTTCTTTTACACTCTCCGAGAACAATGTTAAACAAAATACTTGGATATTTTCTAACAAAATTTGAAAGTGCTAAGATTTCGTGTTAAAGTATTTACAGAAAGCAAAGTATCCGTTTCAAACTCACAAAGCCTCAATTTTCTTTAAATTTATCGGAAAATATTAAGTTTGGAGAAAATTGTCTCGGCAGTTTAGGCACTATCGCTGACCACTGACGGAGAGACAGACAGTACGTTTTGCCGCCAACCAATTTTTCGGTCTCGTGTGTCTACGAATCATGGAGTCTGACAATACAACGTCAAAGATGAAGTAATTTACTACAGATTGAAACAAAATTTACCTACGTTTTCGTCACCAGAACTCGTAATTAAGAGGTTTTTTGATGAAAAATCGCCCTTTTCTGGCGCACGAATAGAATATATTATCTTCTTATGAAGTAAGGCGAGAAAGTAAATCTGAGCTTCACCTTCATTCATCTCGAGGTGCGCTGAAAGTTCAGCGTCCACTGGCCGCCAGCCGCTCTTGTCCCGGTAGTAATTGAATTGCACAGAACCAGCAGACGGAAGGCTTGAGCGCAAGCCCCGGGCCAGCCGGGGGCCCCGCGCCGATATCGCATACAAATTGCAAGCGCTGCTAATTGCGAGGTCGCGGCCGCCAGGTGGAGAGGGCGTAGAATTTAGCGGCTGCTCGAGAGCGAAGTTAATTAATGAAGTCGCTGCCGCGCCCTCTTCCCCGCTCCATTTCGCTCTCCGCTTCCGCTTCAGCCTGTCCTCGCGGCGGCGGCGGCGGCGAGGGCGTAATTTTTGAACACCTCGCGAGGCGCCGCCTTCGCCTCGCGCTCGACTCGTGACAGCTCACGACGAGGAGGAGCCGGGGACGCCTAGAATTGTTTTCAAGGGCCAAGGCCTCTTCGCAACATTTTTTCTTGCTCCCGGAGTCTAATCCGGTGAAGGAGTATTGTAAAATTAATTTTACAATCTTGAAGAAAAGGAGTTCCATAAATAACAAATAATTGATATAAACAATTCTCCATTTCATGATTATCGTCATATTATTCACCAATTCCTAAGAATTAGAGAATAATTGATTCTTTATAATTGGCGAATAACACGATTGGAACGAAGAATTGTTTATGTCAATTGTTTGTCTATAAGTTATTTATAGAACTCCTTACCTTCAAGATGTAAAAATACCTTATACTAAATCAGGCTAATTCCAATTCTAGAAGAGTATTGTAAACCGTGGCACAGTTTTAAAATCAAAAGTTTTTTTTAATTCTGTCAATCTGAATTGTGAATTTATTGAATGACAATGTGAGAGACCCCGCGTGGCGTATGTTTTAAGAGAAAACAAACACATTTTATGTGAGCAGACTGATAAAAATGTTGAGTAGCTTATTCCAGCACTCTTTGGCTGGTGTAAACGTACTGCTTAAGTATCCAAACATATTTCGGATTAGGTCGTTCGACTGGGCACCTCCTAGTACCCTGACTCTCTATAGACACATTTAGGTCTTAACGTTTTCAGGCAAACCCTCGAGGAACCCTGCCCAAATACGATTCGTATCACATTCTTTATGCGTAATGATGAACCAAATAATAGATGTTTGCTTGATATCAAGGGATGTATTGTGGATAGCCTTTGATGCGTCACACGTCTGAAAAATTGCACACAGATAAAACGAGATCTTAGTCTTGTGAAATATAAAGAGAATTGCGGTACTAAGTTTTCAAGATTTGATATGTCAGTAACAGAAAAGGGTATTCATAAACAGAGATATAGCTTCGGTATTGACGAATAGAAAAAAAGGAAGAGATTTAAGATTTTTCACTCTTTTCATTTAAAACTACCAGTCTCACCACGGTTCTATTGTCCCAGCAACTGAAGATTATGTAAAACAAGACTTTCACCGTTTCTGTCAGTTTTCATTTAGAACATAGTAATTATTTCATCACAAATTGTTCCCATGTAAGTCATATGGATCAGGGGATCTGCATCGGACTGCGTAATGAGCAACCGGAATCACGTGCTATTGCATCGTTCTAGCTTCCGGACTTTACGCTGCGATGGCAATATTTACGATTTTGTACTGTTTTTGTGGCAAAATACTTCATTTATTTTCTCGCCAATCCTCAACATCCTCCAGTCTTAAACATCTTTAGAACGACATTAATTATTTTTTCTCCTGATATGTGATCGAAGTAAGATCTCAGATGCGTTTAATCTGCCCATTTACATACTTCACAATAATCAAGGAAAAATCAAGTTTTTTCATCTCAGAGATCTTACATTAAATTTGTCTATCGAAATCTGGACTTCTTTTTCTTTTCCCAAATTTAATACTTCCTTTTATTCAACGTGTGGATGAAGAAACGTTAAAATTAAGTAGTTTCTCATGTAACATACGGAGTATAGAGGAAAGAAAGGGTAGTATTATTTCCATCAACTGATCGGCGTGCAATTATAAAAAAATGCAAATCAATGCGCATAAAGTAATTAGTAATCTTTTGCATCCTAGAGAAAATTTAGAACCACGATAGCATGAAAACAGTAGAGTTTTGTTACAGCAACTTATTTAGAACTGACCAAAAAGTGGCCAAGAAAGCGGAGCTAAAGACGTATGTTATTTATTTTCAATATAAGTATAAAGAATTATTTTTAGGAATATGAATACAGAATAACTAAGATTATCAAGAAAGAAATCAAAATATATCATATAGCGAATATGAATGATTAATTATAAACCTTTCACGAACGTAAATTACTTCATTTAAGAGAATACAAGGAATATTCAGCAACATTTCTCAGAATTAATCCAGATTTAATTTCAAATCCCCTATAGAGCCTCTTACATTTACTCGAAAACCATTTCGTACCTATTTTTTTTAAAGAATTCACAGTGAATGTCTTCCCAGCAATGCAACTATATGTGTACAATAAATGCAATGCAACTATATACGATAAAAGCAACATAATGTTGTCTTACAATAATAATTTGCACTTCCAAATCCTTTTAGTACAAATTTCACCCCCCTATTTCACAATACCAAATAAGTCCCCTTTCCACGACTAATTTTTCAACGAAGCTTCACAAGAGCTTTTGACCCTGCATTTATGCATTTTCTCCTCGCTTTAAAGGGAAAGTACGGTCATCAAAGCTCGGCATCTAAACGACAAAGGAATTTCACGTCCAATTATATTGTGCTCCGTTCGTAAAGAGGCTGTGTAAATACTCGCGAGCCCTATTGAGGTCGGAAAGAGCCCAGAAGGTCCGGCATCTGGGAGCCGTGCGATTCGGGGCGTCCGCACTCAGCTCTCGTTGCCCATTGGAGGACTCCGCCGCGCAAAGGATTGCATCTTCAATGCTGGGCGGAGAGTCGCCTACCCTCCCTACGACCTCCATTTCGCCTCTCATCACTCGTGTGTCTGCATTGCTACCATGCGAATTTAAAAATATAAATGAAATTTAACAAACAAATGATCTTCAACCAATGTACTATCCACGCAGATTGTTTCAGAGTAAATGTAACAAACTTCTAGGTCATCTGCGGAAGGTCATGTAAAAGGAAAGAGACCAAAGGACGTCTTAAAGGAAGCCTTCTGGCGGCAAGAAAGTAACAGCGTACTGCAACTTGTTATTTGCTTAGTGATTGGCAGTAATTTATTAGTTTAAATTAACATAAGCAAAACTTTCGAAATAAGCTAATTAGTCGACAATTAAATTTCAAAACAGACCTAACTTATTGAGAAAACTAGCGATTAAACTGTCCAAAGCGCAATAAAACATATAAACATTGTAGGTAACATGCATACCTGAATAATTTAGTTTCAAGCTTTAGTTTTAAGAGACTTTTCACTTATTATTTGCTGACATATTTTCTTCTTGCAAACCAAATTCAGTGTACTTAACCCGCGTTGTGTATGGGTTGTATGCAACAACCTACCAATATTTTCAAAACGATATTCACTGTAATGTATACCTTAGTAGCCAAACATGATCTAAATAAATCTGAAACCAAAACGATGCCACAATTAGATGCTGACAAACGAAAATATATAGAGTAAACCAAAAACTTCCACCATTATTACGACCGTGCTCTCCTCAATTCGAGAAAATGTGAAGTAAACATATGGAGTCGTTTTTGAGAAAAAAAATTGTTTAAAAAACGCCCATGTTTTACGTAAAATTACGCGAAAACCACTTATATTTTCGAAAAATGGCGTATGAGCTTATTTTAAAACCTTTTTTGAAAAAAGATTTCATTAAGGTTTTTCCTCTATTTTGAATAGTATAGTTGTAGGACGATGCCAATACATGTTTAATATTATCAAATTTCGAAAATTTAAAGCTCAATGAATATAAACCAGTCACCATTTCAGTGTCATTTTCTTTTTCCGAGAAAATGTTTTATCCAAAACTCGGAGCTATTTTTGAGACATTTTGAAAATATTGTTGAAGTTTCATGAGAGAGTTTCAAAAATCAAAAACAATCACTTCGAATTCGCAAGTCACCGAGTCCCACCAGATATGTTGGAAAACAACACCTTTGAGTAGATCGTCTCAACAGAGTGTCGCACTTACGTGCTTTTCCTAGTTTCCCCCACATATAAAAACAAGTGGTGCTCAAACAGCACGTATTTTATCGCCCGTGTTTTTATGCGATATTACACAAAAAGTGCTCAAATTTTCGAAAAATTGTACACCACCTTATTTCAAAATCTATCTTTAAGAAACAGAGACAGACGTTTTGCCGTCATTCGTTTTTTCGGTATCAAGGACCGACAAAACGTGAATTCTGGCTACACCACGTGTTAGAAGATTTCTTTTCATAATTTATCATCTGGATTTATCAACTCTTTATTTACCAGGGCCCTGTAATAACATATTTTCTGAAGAAAATTCGTGATATTTTGCGCAACACAACTTTCTCTCTATTCCGTACCGAGAAAGTAAAAATCAATCTCGGTGGTCGCTGTACGACCAAGTTGTTAAAAAGCGAGCTTAAAAAGCATTTTTTTCCATCGAGCTCTTCACTTGTTATTTTAGCGCCGTCCGCGCTCTCTGTTCCCGTGCTTAGTTTACCTTTGTGCGTCCCCTGCGAACCGCTTACATTCTTTTTCAACCCCCACCCCACCGCCAAGTATTCGACATGACGGATGTGATTTCGGGCGCTGTCGTTCAGGCTGAACGTTTCCCAAGAATATCGGTGTCCGCGTCTGTATACTCAATGGGTTCGCTCTAAAGTTAATGGCTGACGCTTACGCCAGCGTTATCGTAGAACATGTGTATGATATATCACGTATGCTTTGTACGTTCTTAAATGATTACACTTATTTATTCTCTCTTATCGGAAAGAAGAGATTCATTTTTCCCAAATGGGGAAGCAGCTCTATAGCATAAAACAGGATTTCCTTTTTTTCGGCACCAAATCCATATCAGCATTTTATCTTGCATAACTTTAGATTACCGTTTTAGAATTTTATTCTACACAACTGAAATTATATCAATTCTACTCCATCAATCACTAGTTGTATTGCAGTCTGTCAATGTAGTTTTCTAATAAGGTAAAATAAATCAATCACAATCGTCTAAGTTGGTAAGGCAATGTCAGTACCATTTTGTTCAAAGTTATTTATATCATCATATCTACTTTTCTTATTGTCTTTCAAGAGGTGCCGTTCAAATGTTTAAAAAATGAAAAAAGACGTTTTGAATATAGAAATTAATGAATGTTTTATATGACACATTGATGAAAAATAGTTAGTTTCTGCATATCAGCCACTCTTTTATTACTCAGCCAATCGGAAAGCGAACACAAAGTATCATCGGAAAATATTTGGAGGCAAACGAAGAAAAATGCTAATTTGTCAATGTATAAAATTTTATTGTCAATTATTGATAGTCTTGTCGTATCCCGACAATGATCCATCAATGACCCCTGCACCTGAAGTCCATGAAGAATTGCACGTCAGTTCCAAAGTCGAGGCGAGTTTACATCTAGAGTTTCTCAGCGCTCCCTCGGGCAGCGGGTGTTTTTATTAACATATTCATACAATCATATTTTATTCATAGGATAAGCAATGCGAAGGCAAAAAATTTCTAAAATAACACCATATACAAGCACTTATGCATATGAGGACGAAACAGTTATGAAGAAGGTTATAGGCAGTAGCTGTAAGAGAACCATGATGGTATTGATTTGTAATGCCTGAAAAGACTCATCCTCCTTATGATTCATAAATAGTGTACGACAGAAATGATTTTCACAAATTACCATGAAATGCCACAAGTCCGTTCTCATATCCCAAACATTTCGAAACATCCCCAAAACGTATTTTTTCGCTCGCGCGCGCGCGCTTCGAAGTGAGCAGCGAAGGCGTTCGGCATTTGTCCTCGGAGGAGCTGAAGAAGAGGCGCCGCCGCGGGAATAATTGAGCAGCTGACAGCGAACGGAACGCGGAATCCCGCCGGCGAGGCGCTAACCCATCTGCGCCAGATAAGATCGACCCAAATTCGCAGTCCAAAGGGAAGGCTCCGTCGAACAAAGCACATCGATAATGAGAACAGATCGCGTTCCAGTCTGCCTCGGAATGAATAATCGCGACGGGACGGCGCGCGGCGCCGCGGGGGAACAACTTCTATCGGAGGGCGGCGGCGGAGCGCCGGGAGGCCATCGGCAATCCATACGCGAAAGCGACGACCTCCAGCGGCGGCCGCGGGCAACACGTGATTCTGTGCACGCGCAACAGTGTGGTCGCACCTGTTCGTTACAATTCGCCCAATCACTTTATGTTATGTCAACGAGTCACATATATGGAATTACAGTTCCAAGGAGAATTTACAAATCCGTGGGTTCATTGCGCTAGGTGAAGATAGTTCGCGGTACGCATTATCAAAAAAATGTATAATGGCTGAAATTAGCTCGAAGTCTCGAAGAGAAAGTTTAAATGCGGAGGGTACAATTAATAGGTTAACGTGACATTGTGTTTCATGACAAACTAAATTCTAAGGATATACGTAAACTTTCACTGTGTATGTTATTTTGACAGCGAATTCTCGGTTGAAAAGCCTTCTCAATATCTTTTGACATTCATAGCCACTGTCACTATACGTAACGTGCCCGGAAATTCTTTCATTTATTTTCATTCGCTCACATATCCACTGAAGTGAGCTCAGAGCAAGCATTGCTGCCGTCTCTGCAGAGACTCTGACCGGAATGTGCTAGGTTCGATTGCCGACGAGGTGTGGATTTTCGACTCTGCTAGACAGCTCGGTCGAATTCAGCCGCTGTCTGGAGAAGAATTCTAGCGGCCGGCTGCTCTGATCGGTAGTTTTCAGTGGTTTCTTCCATCAACACCAGGCGAATGCCGCAGCAGAGTCCTAAGAAACGGGCTACGATTCGCGTGCAAACTTTCTTCTCTTATCTTATTTCATCCCCTCCTCTTTCCTCACACACACACACACACACACATTCATGCACCACATTTCCACACGCGTCGGGAGAGGCGCGTTTGAGAGGCTAGAGCTTGCCCCGGTTTGAGTGACGCCCCCTGGTGAGGGATTCCTAGAGGAAGATATCCCCTCAGGTGTAATTGTAGGTTGGCACTGGAGCTCACCAGCAAGGACACGAACACTCCACATCTCGCGATAAAACATTCACTCCAGTAACGGGATTCATTATCGCAGCAGTTAACGTGTCCGGCTAATCAATCATGTTTTTATTCTTTACTTACAATTTTCTGTTTATTTGATAGTATTTCAGAACAAAATCTAATTTTTTAACACAATTCTAATTTAAAACACTAAAGGTTTTCATTAAGAAAAATGTTTGACCTTTCAACTCAACCAATTTTTTTGCTTAAACGAAAGTTATTTGGCTAGCATGTTAGAGGGTTAGTATGTTATCACTTGCTCTTATTGACTGTTTTTTCCAAATAAACCCTTAATTTATTAATATCTTGAAATTAACAGATTGAACGCTTTTATACCGTTATTGATTTAATACTTCATTGCTTGAGTTGTAATCGCCTTTTAAAAGTAGTAAAAATTTCTTCCTCGAATAAAGTGAAAGTGAGGTTATAGTTAGCCAAGTAGAAACAGCGAGTGGTGTTATCTTCGACGGATGTTTTAAATTGAAAGATCAGTGAGTGTATAAAAATGCAAAATTCAGCAGTCATCTGACACATGTCCTTTCGCAGACTAGAATGCTGTGATTATGTACTGCATTACGATTTTAAGTTGAGATGGACATGATTAATTTGCCATAGGCAGTTGCAACATGTGTCAGCGAAAGTCAATCATTTCAGTTCATTTTCAGAAACAGGTTCAACTATGTATTCTCAGTGAATGATGAATTTATTGTTCCCAAATTTTTTAACTTTCCTCATTTCACTATTATTCAAGAATAAGTACTAAACAAGATGAAACAATCATTCTGGCGTTTTTTTTATTTTCCTTCTTGTGAATATGCAGAACTTTTCCACAGCTCTTCCTTCAGTTTGAAGATATCGCTAGAATTCAGATAGACAGTGATTATTACTTTCGTTGAAGGATTCAGATCGATCAGCTCTTCTAATCACTGCAGTATGCTATCTGTGCAACATATTATTTCTATCGCAACATTAATGAAATAGAATGGGGTATTTTAACAAGTTCAAAGGAGTAACCGAAGGAAGGTTGGTTTCACATGAATTCTATTTCCGTTATTTTGCTGTCCGGATAACGAACTAATATTTTTTTATATACTCATAAATCGGATAATTAGCATTTCACGTTTTAACGTTTAAAACGAACTGCATACAGAGAAGTAGTAATTGACAAATATGAAAAAATGTCATGGCCGTTCCAAACAATATTATCTGCCAATTCGCTGCACCGCGCAAGCTACGAGTAATATAATACGAACCTCTTTTTTATTAATACGAACTTCTATATATAATATTCTATTCGTAACATACCTTTTTTTGCATTTATTGGGCACGGCGCGGTCTATTGAAATATTCACTCTTTATTGTGTCTGGTCTTGAGATATTAATTTCCTGTACAGAACTGTCAGGACTTCTAATATACTCACGTTGCCAATCGTATTTCGAATATTCCAACTGACTTGAGTGGATGTAAATTTTCAGGAGCTCGAGTTAAGCAAAATTGAGTAACAAATATTTGTTTTTGAAAAATACCTGTTTTGATGTTGTTTGGTCGGTGAAGTTTTGCATCACATCTTGATTAAAGTTACCATCGAACCCTTCTCATTAGAATACGTGGAGATTATACCCTTAATAAACCAGAGCCCGGTTATATTAGTTTTCCTAATGAAAATTCTCCGTTTTCTGGCGCACGATTCAGCTACAGAGCTAGGTGAGCTAGCATCATTCAGCTACAGCACGACCTTTCAGCTACTCCGCTAGGTCGAAATCAGCCATAATGAAGAACTTCGTAGTAAATAAAAAGGAAAAATAATATTGTTCTGGTAGTACATTTGTGACAGAGCTTAACTAAAAGAAAAATACACATGATGACATTTACAACCTCCTCCTTCCGAATTATTTTTAAAATGTCAAAGATTACAGTAGTTTTAGCTAATATTGGTAACTGTTAATAACCAGTCAATACCGTCAAGTAAGAAAGAACCTTTAAATAGATAATGAGTATCTTAGTGAGCTAAAATCTAAGAGCTAATTCCTTTCATTAGTGAAAATTCATTCACAAAGGGGCTAAAATTCGTTCTCAAATAAAAAAGTAATCACAACAAAATCCTCGTTATTTGCATGTAAGTGCCTGATGGAAGTGATTACGGAACAAGTATAAGATTGACACGTTCTGCGAGTTCCATAGAGAAGATTGAGATAATTTTCACTAGTTCTATAGCGGCTGAGGCTCAAGGGATCAATAGACTCAGTCACTGCAGTGCTTCTGACCGCGAGGACCTGGGGTTCCAGTCAGCAGGATTTTCGACACTTGCTACAGCTGACGACAGCTAGAACGAATGCAATCGCTGTCTGGAGGAGAACTCTAGCGGCCGGCTACTCTGACTGGTAGTTTTCCGTGGTTTATCTGTTTAACACGAAGCGAATGCCAAAGCAGAACCCTAACTAACGGGCTCCGGACCTCTCGCGATCTTTCATTCCTCTTCCTTGCCCTATCCTCACCCCTGAATTACACGCATTGAAATGCAATGCACCACCACAAACGCCGGGACACCAGCGCGAGCTTAGAGATTGGCTCAGGTGGGGCAGTTTGCCCCTGATGGGAGATACCCAGTTGGGGAATCGGCGAAGGAATCAATTGAACTCTGAGAAACCTGCCGTGGGTTTCGCATAGATCGCCCTGAACGCGAGACTTGCCTCCAATTGATTTTCGACCAGACCCAGGAGCACCTCGCGAGGCAGGAGGGGGGCGCAAGGCGGTCGTGCCGAAGATGCCAGAAAGCGGTTGGAGGAACAGGGGGGAGTGGAAAGGTGAGAGGCAGCGGGAAGAGGGAGGGCGAGAGGGTGAGGCGGGGTCAAAGCCCGGACTGGGGCGACCGGACGGGGCTGAAACGGGAATGTGCTCAGGAGCGGAGGAGGAATGGATATCGGTGGGAATGAGGGCGGTGTGGTGATCAGATCTGAACAGGTGGAAGGCAGATCTGATTCGGATGCTGAATGGGGGTGAGGACAGAGTAATGATGGGTGTGTTAGGGAAGATAACGGAGAAAGGATGAGTACGATGAAGTCAGAATGGCTGAAAAGGTATGTGAGCAGAGCGGGGCGGACACTTATCAGAGACAAGCTGGAGCGCGCATGAGGAAGGAGAGAGGTCGATGACAGAGAGTGTGAAGATAGATTCGAAACTCTTTGAAGCGAGGTCAGAGACGGGGGCCGAGGCTTGTTCGGATATGCAGACGAAGCGAGTGCGGGAAAACGTTCAGCACACAACCGATGTCGAGGTCGGGCAGGGCGAGCCTCGAAGCACGGGTGTTGGGCAGGCGGGG
>BOPP01000254.1:255213-343132 GCA_017312745.1 Gryllus bimaculatus
TCCTCGCTCCCCCATCCCCCCACCCCGCCGGTCGATAGCACCTGAGAGAAGGCGGAAGAACTAATAGCTGGAAAACGAGTCGAAGCTTCGAGTAAGGCTATTTTGGAAACGGGGACCGGCTTTGTTTCCATAAACAATTTACTCTCTCTCTCTCTCGTTTAGCCCAATTTATGTCAATCAAAATGTTGGCGAAGGGTGAATGGTACAGATTGCCTTAAATAATCAGTGTACTGTTCTTGAAGATTGTTGTCAAGGTTTAAAGACGAAAAAAAGTTCATTGAAAGTAATTCATTTGAAATATTTCGTCCTTGAGAACGGTGTGCATGGGGTCCATTATTGTTTCAAATCACAAGCCCACCTAACAGTCCCACCTATGGTGAAGTATGAGGAGAATAATTTGTTCTCGCTTACTTTTCTACAACGTTAGTAATAGACGCATTCGTTCCGCAAATTCGTCTTTTTCAACAATACAATTTATACGTAATAAGAATGGACAGAAATAAATTATTAATTCTTTGTAAATCATACGAAAAATTAAAACGAAAATAATAAGAATTGCAGAAAGAAAGCGCGCGGAACACAAAGATCTATAGCATTCAAAACGAATATTTTAAGTTTTATACTAATATTGATAGTATTTACTGTGAAGAGTTATTATATCAAATTAATTGTAGCTTTTTTCAAGCGTGCCTGTCATTGACAGTACATTGTTAATTATACTTTTTGAGGTTAAAGATGTTCCTTATATTTTGAAGCGTGATTCCATTAAAACCATTAATCTTCTTCATTCAATAATTGAATTAATGAATGATAAATGCATGCATAATGTATATTATTTATTGAAAGCTTATTTAAATGTACGCATCCCCTATTCAAACGGAAATAACTTGTGAATTTAAAGTTCTTGATTAACAAGGTAAAAAACCGAATTATCTCCTATTCTTTGTCCACCGAAGTTACTATCATACATCCAACGGAGAATTTACTTTCCAAGAAAGTGACTCAAGCAAAGATGGTTTTATGTTATAATTCATTTTTTATTGCACTTCCATGCGTAACTGAAACTTCACTCGAGATTCTCCAGAAACATCTCGGAGAGCACACTCAAAGTCATGTATTTGTATTTTTTTATTTGGGAGTTTTTTCAGCATAAACAAGTCACCTATCCTTATTAGAAGTATGTCTCGGAACACCCATGAATGTGTGAACACCTGAACGGTGTGACATTTTATAAAATTATGTATGAAATCTGTTTATTTAAGTCAATATCACTGTAAAGTCGTGGTGCTTTGTTTCATCATTGAAACCATGGCATTTCAATTGTTCATTAAAACCACGAACGTACATTGCTACTGAAACATAGCCTGAAATAAACAAGCTTTTTCAGAATTTATGAAATGTCAGTTGTATCGTTGTGGTTTTCGCCCATTCATATTAAAAGAAACATTTAATTTTCCTTCTCGAGCACATAACGAGATGAAATAAGTTACCCCAACAACTAAAATAATGGGCAATTATTTATCAATTCTTTCTTTCCTTGTGCTCTGCCATTGGCACATACATTTCGCTACACCTTTCAATGTATTGTTTATATATGAAAAATTCAAAACGCAGAAATTATTTTGCAATCCATCATTTTATTTCATAGCAGGCATGCCAAGGTGGCGGGCAAGGAAACATCTTTCTAGAGCTCGCGGGCACTGCGGCCAGGGTAATTGGCGCGAGACTTAAAAGAAAGGCGGGCTTCAAAGCTCACGGACTGGTGATACGGCACTGGATACGTGCCCCATTGCAGCCTTCTCGAGAAGTCAGTTGATAGTTATTGCCTCAAATTTAGCTATATTAATTCGCATGATACCTATCTCCTCCATTGAAAGAAGTGTAATTTATCACCTACCTTGTAATAACTGTAATTCAGCATATGTAGGCCAAACAGGCAGAAAATTTTCAGTTAGAATTAATGAGCATATTAGATGTTGGAAACAAAATTTAGACACGTCTACCTTTGCCAATCATTTGATTCAATTTAACCATTCTTTTGACCCCATTTATAATTTTAAAATTCTTCACCTTGTCAACAAAGGCACAAAAATGAACATTTTGGAGAACTTGGAAATTCCAAACTTTTCAAAAACACTAATTTTTCTGTCCTGAATGAACATTCCTTGATTAAAAGCAGTCCCATTCTAAATATTTTATTAACTATCCCCTAATCATTCTTTTGAGTAGTCTTTTTATGACTACCCTATCTTCTCTTCTTCCCCCACTCCCTTTCCCTTCATTGTTAGGCTTCCTCTTCTCCCATTCCAAAAGATGCCTGCCACCTAGCTGTAACCAGCATGTTTTGCCACTTAATATTTTTTGACCATTTGTGAACATTCATGTGAAATCCACGTTGCTTGAGCAGTAAGTACTTTGTATCATATAGTATCAATAAACATCAAATAGTACTAAGTACTGATGAATATGAACATAACACAATTCTCGTCTATTTGATAGAAACACATCTGGCAAACATATTTTCGAATGAAGCACTCTTCACCGCCTGGCGCCGCTTCCGCTTGTGCATGTGCACCCTTTGTAGATTTTAAGGGGAAGGGCTTTCCAGGCGGGCAAGTAGCTCGTGCAGGCGCGATTTGACCTTCCTGCTTTATAGAATTAAGAAATACCATTAGCTGCAGATGGTTTATTCATTCTAGAAGAGGTACAAGGTACGGAGCATGGGGAAAAAGTAACTGGCAAAGGGGCAGGGGACGAGAGGAAAAAAGGAGGAACAGCGCTTTAAAACTGGTAAGGCGCGCAGGACCCATGAGACCTTCACACGAAGGGGGAGGGGGAGAGTTAGGGGGGAGAGGCTACGTGTTGAATGCGCGTCTCTTTATGCGCCGTTTGCAAAGACAAGCGCCTTGCGCCTTTGAGAGCCCTCAATTATTCACTCGCCTTCAAACGGCTCGGCCGAAAGAGAGGGCGCAAGCCATAAACTGATGCTATTGCAGTGGCTCTGAACGAAGTACTATGTGCGAGTCCGGACTTCGAGACGATATTTGGCACTAGCTAGATACTAGATAGCTAGGTCGAATTCAGTCGCTGTCTGATGGAGACTTCTAGCTATCGGCTACTCTAATCGGTATCTTTCCGTGGTTTCTCCGCCCAACACTACCCAAATGCCGGAGTAGTATCTTACCAAATGGGCTACAGACCGTGCGCGATCATTTCTTCTTCCTTATCTCATTCTCACCCTTTACTTATACTTATTCTCTCATGCACTACACTATGATAAATGTCGGGAAACCAGTTAGGAACTTTCGCTGCTCGGGTAGGGTCTTGCTGGTGGGAGATACCTGGTTGGGGAAATCCCCGCAACTTGGCACTGGGCTTCTTCAGGGCAGTTCTTGAAACTCATGGACAATTGAGAAGGGATTCCCCCCGACGTATCGTAAGATATCAGCGCTTAATTAGACGCCCCGGAGGGGTGGTGCGCTCCGGCGCATCCGGGAGCGAGCCCGAGGGCGCTCTTGTGTGTGCCGGAGGAGCGGTGCGGGCAAAGGCCACGGGGAGCACTCTCCCTGAGAGTTCAAGGAAGGTGTACGGTGGCGGCCTCTTCAGGGTTTTCAGCCTGCCCTGATTGTCAATCGCTGGCGCGTAACATCAGTCTTAAAGAAGGTTGTCGCAACGTAACAGCCGTGTACAGTCGTAACATGCTGGAACGATGCTGCCATGTCGGTAACCGATCACTGAATGCTGTTTTGTCCCGGATACACAGTTTCTTTGTGAAGCCAACGCAGCCAGCTGTCAACCAACCGCCTCGCAGAGGGTTCTTGTGGGAATTGGCACCATAACCACGTGGCTACGTAACACTCATCGAATGGATTGGAATTAATTAGTGCTTGCGGACCCGTCAACTACTATGGTCATTAGTCCCGTTAGTGCGTGCATCCCATGTGCCCGCTCGCTGACATTAGGCACCAGACAGATCAGTCGTGCACCGAGCACATGTTTTGTACAACCCCCCCCCCACCGCAGACTCCGCACATAGTGTACTGAATTTTTAATCATGCAAATGTGTTAGTACTTCACCTTGATCACCTCTTGACACGGTTCACTCATAATGTATGTATTAAGTTGGGGTGTAACAACAATAAATGATTAACAAGAAACATTAATTCCTGGTGTCAATGAAGGTTGATTACTACATAGTCCCGATTTATATCCATTGTTTCACTTATCTCAACATGAGTATTAATAATAATAATAATAATAATAATAATAATAATAATAATAATAATAATAATGTATTTAATGCAAGGATTTCTTTTAATAAGATAATACCTACGCTATTTACAGAGCTTACCTACATGTGCGCCCAGAAAGGGAGTGACGACATCTGAAGTGACTTTCCCCAGACCCCGAATTAGTTAGGGCTCCCATTTTCTTCATCCAAAACATTAAAAATACTATTTACATCCAACTCAAATAAACCGCTTTAAGTTATTGTTGCATGAAGATGAATTCTGTTTATGTTCTGTGGGAGAGAGAGAGAGAAACGTATGTTTGAAATAAGAAGATCCCGTGGATCTACTACCCCACCAGTTTTCTTTCTGGGCACCCTGGCTTATTTACATAAATCGGACACTGCCCGGCCCCTAACACATGAACATATTTTTCAAAAAGCTCTTTAACGTATTGTAGCTGAATCCAACAAGCTATTCCATGAGTTATGAATACGCGCTCGGAGTTTCTATAACATTAATTTATATTGTTAATTACATTGATTAACAATATTCACACTCAATAATTTCATAATCAACCTCCCGAAATGAAGGCATCGACGGCTGGCTTCCCTTGGCAAATATAACAATTGCCGATAATTAAAAAAATAATAGTAAATCATTTTAATGGTATTTCTTTATTCTTCAAAGCAGAACTCATCTTCCCTTGACTTTTACTCCTTTACATCTTTTGAAAACATAATAAAAACCTGTGAATTGCCTGTCGCGCATTCAATTTTTTGTACGTCTTTGCAGTAAGATGTCCGTCCGAAGAAATGTCTGGTCCCCCTCTCGTGCCACTTACAAGACTGCGCGAGGCGCCGTTTTGTAATCGCGGTATCGGAGTGTTGAAAAGAGTTCTGGCTTAAGTATTCGTATTTCCTGGGCGCCCGTACACTGCTTACGTTTTTTTCTTCTTCTTCTCGGGGCAATTTCTAACATTGTAGGTTGCCAATTTCGAGAATGCGCGCCGGGTACCCACTATGTCTAATGGGGACAAAAGTTAACCTTTACACAAGACACCTGCGGGCTCCTCAGTCAGGGGTCAGCGGACTCACAGGGCCTTCCGCCACAACACACACACACACATTATGAAAGACAAGGAGCACACAACCATGCCCTCGGCGGGGCTCGAACCCGCGAACCTTCAGACCGAGGCGCTGGGTCTGCACACGCTCTAGCCCCCTCGGCCATCCAGGTCGGCTGCATTGCAACGGTTGCAGTACGAACACCCGTGCGCACGGCGGGACTAACCCGCGACCCTTGAGGCAGAGGCGCTGAGTCTGCACACGCTCTAGCCCCCTCGGCCATCCAGGTCGGTGGTACGTTTCCTCAAAGTAATTTCTTTATGGAACGTTTACTATGGTCCAGGAATACTTGCCATGCGCTAAGGGGAGAGCGTTGTACCTGTTTATTTCATTACAGACACAGCCTCTTTGCGTGTCGTGTGCACAGTGTTGTTGTAACGCCTCGACAAGATTCTATACATTCCATTTGTGCTACTCGAAGCGGAGCGACAAGTCTCAGGGTTTAAGGGCTTCATCCACTCTCAGGCGAAGATTGCAAGGGTGGTTCGTGGCGGTTGTAAATCTGTGGCCGCCATATTATTACCACAAAGGGAATAATCTCTGTTTTAGCATTTATAATCTGTTACAACGAAACTTCCATGACTCACTTGTCTGTGGATAAGGTTCTGTACTCAGCCCTTCGTTTTATGACAGTGCCAGATCGTCTCTGCATCGTAGCTGGTACCCATCGGAGGCCATACGTCACACTACCACTTAAGCTGGACCTCTTCAAGGTTGAAGACCTCCCTAACAATAGCTAACAAGAGAGCCCTGCGCGAAAGAGGAGTGAATGACCCGCTAAAGGTCGAAGTTCTGGACTAATCTCGGGCTCCCATCGTCCGAAGACTCGTCTGTCTCGCGTGCGGGTCGATGGCAGGAGGAGCTCGCTCTCTCGCCAATCATCGACTCCCGCGGAAGAGAATCGATTGCACGAGACGAGAGTACGCCTCGATGCCATGCTTTTCATTAAACAATTGTGTATTTTATTTTGATTGAGGCCATTCATTATGTGGGGCGTAGGTAAAAGGTTCTACGAAGTATTCAAAAGGGGAATTGTTCTGGGAAGAGGTGAGAGATCTATATTTTCTTCTCAGACCTCGTGTCAAGGGAATAGTCTATTTATGTCGCATAATTTATAAACCTGTCCGCAGGCAGATAACGGCTGGCTTGGCAGGTAACAATTTTGTCGTAAAGTATTGTCCTTTACCTCTTCTTGGCTACTCCTATAAATTATTTAATAACCGTCTCCTTTTTATTCCTGACCTTTTTTCCTTTGCCCCTTTTACTTTTCCTCTCTACACAGTAGTATTTGGAGGAAAAGGTGTGGAATCGCCTAACATCTGAACAAATGGAATGTAATCAAAACTCCGAGCGCGAATTCAGAACTAATAAAATAGATGTTGGATTCAGCTACAACACATTCAAAAGATTTTTGAAAAATGTGTTCATGTGTTAGGGGTCGGGCAGTTTCCGATTTATGTAGGTAAGCCGGGCTGCCCAGAAAGAGGTCTTATCGCTTATTATATCACAAATCTTGAAATTCATAGAGTGAACAATCCTTGTGTGGTTGTGTCAAGAACTTCTTCGCCAAGGCTTTTGTCGACCGTGAGCAAGAGTGCGAGAGAGTATGAGGTTAGTATGCTACAAAACGATAGAGAATGTTTTACGTTCGAAGATTGAATGTTTTCAGATACAGTGATTAAGTGATGTTGCAACGGTAAGCAGTCCCTCAATAGTCTGACACATGTGTACTATCACAAAAATTCAGTAATTATAATTATATATACTACATTACATTTTTAAATTAAGTTAAGGTAAACAATAGGATTTTGCAGCTACAGTTCCCTACATGAACAGATATTGGTAACTGAAAAACATTTCAATTACATTTTCATAAGTATTATCACCTCTTGTGTTCGCAGTCAATAGTGCTTGTATTTTTACAGAATATTTAAACCTTCCTCATTTGATTAGTCTTCAAGGATTAATATTGAACGACAAGAAACAATGTTTGGGGGGTTTCTATTTTCGACGCAACGAATATATAGAACTTCTTTCAACTTTCCTGCAGCGACATCCTGTGCATATCTAATGTTCGCCATGCATCCTTGATGCTCGAAATTTTAAGATATATTCCAACTTTCCGAGCAATTTTTCTACCATATTTATTCTTCTGGAGTGGATGTTTTCTGCATAAATTCATTCAATTGCATATCTTTAAATGTTGTCACTCGCTTCATCTGAGAAATTGTTGGGAAATCGCACTATGAGGAGGGACGGCTTCGGCATTCCCCCTCTCTTCGCCTGCGCATCCTTCTCTTGTTACAACTCCTGTGGGCTGTGTTAAAACTGAGTTTATTTTAGCAGCGAAGCTTGTTTTTTATAAAACTATATATCTTTGTTTCAAAGTGATTTCGGCATATTCGCAAGGAGTTATCTAAGAAATCTAAAGTGGTTATTAAAGAATGGTAATGGAATGAATTCTATGAGGAGTGTTCATTAAATGAACCTGTTGTCTGAGAAGTCAAGTTTCACCCAAGAGAGAGGAGGAGGTTAGGATAGTACCTTTCGTTGTTGGCGGTACTAGATGGAGATAACACGGGTCAACACGACCTTAAAACTCCAAATATACACAGTTGAGCAATGGCGGTAATGCTTTTAGTACTTATTTGAAATAAAATTCAGTGTACCTCAGTACTTTTCAGATAAACCGGATAAAAATATCTATGTCTAGCAAAATTGGTCTTCACAT
Source organism: Gryllus bimaculatus (assembly GCA_017312745.1). Classification (NCBI taxonomy): domain Eukaryota; kingdom Metazoa; phylum Arthropoda; class Insecta; order Orthoptera; family Gryllidae; genus Gryllus; species Gryllus bimaculatus. The sequence continues at coordinate 263,301 of BOPP01000254.1, forward strand.
TCTCAAAGCAACCCCTCGACGACATTTTCTAATTTTGAACATGTTTTGTTAAAAGTGCTTGTATTATGAATGGTCTATATTAAATGAATGGCGTTTCCAATAATCTGAGTGAATAATTTTTGGTATGAAAAATGTTCTACACCCAGCGATGATCAAATGTGTCTTATGTCATTTGCTGAGAACATTCCGTACCTACTTGACTTCTACGTATAAAATATTATCAATGCATATCGGCAACGTGTTCATGAATGCAAACGGACACGTTTCAATAACCGTTGCACCCTCATATTGAGGCAGTATATGAATGATTACCATCAGAGCTAAATATCAATAGAAAAAAGGTAAAACAAACTCTCTACGACAGAAATACGGCTCAATTTCAATCAAATTTCAATTCTCAACTTATTAAATGAGATGATCGACGTTCGAACACTGGGCGGGCGATCGAACCTTTTCATTGTAGATTAATTGAAATCCAAGGATCTTCTTATTATGATATTCTGTCTGTCAAATGCACCGAGTATTTGGAGAATGACTATGTTCACAAGACAAAACTTATTTCAAAAATGAAAAACTCGTATTTTCTCAACTATATTCAGCTTATTGCGTTTATTTTCGTTCAATTTGGTCAAAAACAAAAAGCATCGTAAAAACCGCGAGCATGCAGTTTTGTAGTGTGAGACGCCTTTTATTGGTTTCTTAGAACCTTTCAACTTCGCACATTTTTCATATAAAACATAATTTCCATATTCCATTTTATAGTACAACATCAAAGTAGTACAATCATCTACAACAAATCCGCGGGCGAAAGAAAATATTGCTTTGTGATTGTGCATTTGTCTCAAGTTTTTCATATCTCATCTCATAAAAAACACCATAGTGATGATAAATTGAACATTACAAAAGCGAGTATACAGTTTCGGAAATATTCATCTAGAACGTCAGAAACTGTACAAAACGGAAAGGTTGGAGAATCAATACTTTTATTAAAAACTCTTGTGTGATTCTATGTGAATACCTTTTACGTAGAAAAGAACCCGTTTTTCATCATCACGTGAGCCCAGAGGTCCATTTCAGATCGACCGTGCCCGCCTCATTGTTTCTTCTAGAGTGCGCCAATATCCAATCAGGACGAGGGGAACGAGGGGCAAGAGCTGGCGCCATCCTCTATTCCTCTTCACATCGTCGATGCCCAAACCCATTGACACAACTCGTACTTTGTGAAATGTTTTAATCTGAGCGGGACCGTTTATTGCGGAATCAAACACGTCATGGGACATATGTAGAGGTATTGTACGTTATATTTTTGTTTTGAATAACTTAAGTTTGATTTTTAAGTGGAAATACGTGGTTTTTATACCAGCAATGATGTATTATTTGCAAAGGTTTAAAAGTAATAATGAGTAAAAATAGATTACTGGCATGTGATGTAATGTGACGCAGTTTACGTTTAACATCCCTCGCAACCCTGACCTCCGGGAGGCGCGAAGCCTCGGGGGCGCCGGAAGCGTCCGAGAGAGGGGCCGACGGGGCAGGCAACAGGGCAGGCGAAGGTATCGGCGATAGCGCAGAGGCAGCTGAAAGAAGATTCAGAAGCGGGGGCGGCTTGGGGCGTTGGCGGGAGGGGCGCCGTGCCAGCGACGTTGCGCGGCTTTGGGGGTGCGTGCGGGGAGGGGGCTGCGAGGGTGAGGCGGGGGCGCGAGGGTGTGGCTTGGGGCGGGGGCGGGAGGGGGCGGCGGGGGCGGCAGGGCGGCCGGGGGACGGATTAGGAAGCGGCGGGGGCGGCGAGGGGGCGGCTTGTGGCGTGGGGCGGGGAGGGGGCGGCGGGGCCAAGCCGAGGCAGCTTGGGCGTGGGGCGGGAAGGGGCCGGCGGGGCGGCGAGGGGGCGCTTGGGGGTGGGGCGGGGAGGGGGCGCGGGACGGCGGAGGGGCAGCGGGGGGCGGCTTGGGGCGTGCTCGCAAGGGAGGCAGATGAAGCGGGAGCAAGCAAGGAGCGAGGAAACGCAGGCAGGAGCGGCGGGGCTAGGAGAGGCCGTGGATGGCAGCGGGTCGGGGGCTGGCCGGAGGCGGTGGCGCGGCGGGAAAGAGAAAGGGGAAGGGGAAGGGACGGCGGCACGAAGGGAGCACACGCCGCCGGGCGCGAGCGCGAACCGCCTGGCACCGCCTGCGACGCCGCCGCCTACATTTCCCCCAGCCTCCCAGCGCGGGCGCATTTCGGCCGCGTCGCACGCCATCTACCCCACGCGAGGCGAGGGAGACCTGCGACTCGCCACCTTCTTATGCGGCCCGGGCCTTCTCCGTTCGCTTCCGATACGGCACACGGAAATACCACGCTCCCTTACAAGCACGTCAGGAATATACACTTTTTCTCTCTGTACGTATGTTGTACTTGCAATCGTAGCCAGTTCTTCAGATAAGTGATCTACAAGGAATGCAGCACTAAACAACAAATTTAAAATTAAATATACTGGACCCACTTTCAGGCCTCAATAACTGATGAGAAGGTAGATTTGTGGTGTTTACTGTTTCATTTGGGCACTCGCCCTTAATATTCACTAATTTTACTATGTACTGAGGAAATACTCTTCAACATACAAACCATCAATCGGGCAGAATCATTCAAAGTGTCATGTAACTATATGCTGTAATGGGCTTATAAACATAAATATGTGTGGCAGCATCTCAGACGATGGAGATGACGTTTCGCCCATTGTGTTGTGGCCTTCTTCACAGCTATACTGCTAGCAGCTGGCAACTGACAGCAGGCTGCTGACTTCAGCAGTATAGCTCTGAAGAAGGCAATACAATGGCCGAAACGTCATCACAATCGACTGAGAAGCGGCTCAACCTGGACAACCAGGAATTCAAATACAATACTTGTACATACAAACACTTTTATGAACCTACACCATGAATTACCATTACCTGAAAACCCTAACAAAGTTTTGTCCGGGATCTGTTGCAGAAGTTCGTGCCTATCTGGCAGCGGAAAGAGAACCAGCATTGAGAGGTGTGTGTAGTGACCGGTGTTGCGTTGTAGAAATTATTTCCGCATTTAAACTAAGTTCATACGTATATATAATTAACAACATGGAAAATCCATCTTAATTAGTTTGATTTCTCCTTTTTACCGAACACGTTGGGCAGAAACAGTGTAAGAACAACGAAAACCACATGATTGTTTTTACAACCCCTTCCAGTGAAGTGAAGTGCTAGTTCCCACAAATGCAGGAATTCTTACAACTCAATTTTTCTTTCTGGGGAGTAGTTCGAGCAATGGTTTAGATCCATATGATTCGTAAGCAGAACCAACGAAGAAACCTCGAACTGTTACTAAAAACTAAATGCTGTTCCTCTCGGGATGATATACTAACGCCATAACCAAGACAGTAAAACATTCGATCTAAAATTGTAGCAATTTTTCTTCCAGAACGAAAGTATCGCAGTTATTCAGTTCCATCAGAACACGACCAAAAGGCAAAAGATTACATGACCTTTTATTTCACAATCTCTTCTGGTCAATGAATAACTCCATGTGCAATGAGAGCTTAAACATCAAATGGTAGTTTGAAGATATGAAACACGTACGCGAAATCTACAACATATTTTTTCTTCTAGAGCTACAAAATCTCCATCTGACCAGAGAGAGTGGTACGCGAGAAAAGAGAGAGAGAGAGAGAGAGAGAGAGAGAGAGAGAGAGAGAGAGAGAGAGAGAGATTTGAGGCGAAGAGGTACCGCCCCCGTTGCATCCCCCTCTAAACGCTCGCGTTAATCGAGATTTACGCGAGAGTCGGGGCGCGGGCGTGCTTTCAATTATTAGCGCGGTGTCGATTGGAACGCGCGTCCATTGGCGAGCAGAGGAACAAGAGAGACGAAGCGGAGGAGAGTTGGTGCGCTTCTGGTGACGGGGGGGGGGGGAGGTAAAAGCCAAAATTGCGGATAAAGATTTTTCTCCGGACCATATGACAGATAATAGTGACGTACTTTTAGCATAAACACAACGTACACTGTATCCTGGAGGATAAAAAAGTGACGTATTTTTAATAAACATGCACCATACGGTAGAGATCATGCGGTTGAAATATGTGGGGTATTTCAGTACATATCCAACGCCCAATATGTTATGTCTATATGGAGGGAAAAGTGACACTTTTATTAAAAATGCAACGTAAACTATATTTGGATTTGGGACAAATACTAAATATTGATGGGACTCCTAAACTGAATAGGTGAATGTGCAGAATGAATTGATACTTCTCTTTCTGACGGATTATTTCAAACGTAGAAATGTCATGAAGGGAACACATTTGCAATATTTTAAATACAAACATTCATTATTATTAAATTAACAAAAACAATTTTGCAATCCAATATACTATTTCATGAATTGTTTCAAAACATCGCAAACAACAATTGTTTTTCACTTCCAGTCTGGGCATTAAGACCAGCTGCGTCATTTCAATGCGTTATTTTGCTTTCAGCCGGATCATAATGTGCATATCGGGAAATAAAATAGTATTCCGACTTTGAAATATTGTGATCAAAAGAGTATCCTCACAAATCAAATGGGCAGGGAGATGCGCCAAGGACAGAAATTTTTAGTAATATCCAGTGCTGGCCCCCTTATTATTATTATTATTATTATTATTATTATTATTATTATTATTATTGTGACTACCCCAGACGGGAACAGATCACAGATCAACTTGCGACTGTAATCAGGTGGTAAAATGTAAATAATGATACATTAAATTTTTCCACCTTGTCACAGTTCTCGGCCGCACAATTTCGAAGGAATTCGTTCACTGTTTCACAATTGCTGACCACTATTGTAACCATAGCTACTTAGAAAATATAATTGTTATAAATGATTATACTTAGCAGATATAATTGTTATAATCGTCACAGGAATTCTTTAACTCCTAAAGGCTTAGAGCAAATGGGCGCATACCGAGAGATCTGGGTTCGAGTCCCCGTTGGGACAGTCAATTCTTTGAACAGTATATAATTTATTAATATTATTATTATTAATAATATTATTATTATTATTATAATATTTCAAGGAAAGAGTATTTGTAGTGAAGTGAAGCCAGATCTGCTAAACCGATACGATTGCCATCTTTTATTCGTAAATTGCAGGGGGAGGGTAAGTTTCCCCCTCCTCAAATTTTACTGAATGTTGACAATCATGTAAAATTAAAAAAAATAAAATACGATATATCTCGTAAAACTTTTAAAAAGATTATCAAATTATTATAAATAAAAAACAAATTTGTGAAAACAAATGTACAATGAATATTAATTCGGATGACGATCCCTTTTCATCGAAGGCAGTTCTGTTTCGAAGGCAGCTTCCTGAGGGTCAGCGTTTTGACACGCGGGCGTCGACAAATGGCTTCAAGGGTTTGTTTTTCCGACATCCCATGGAGCGCCCATCGTCAGGGAGATAAGTTATTTTTACTCGTATTATTTTAATGAGTCTCAATATGCATCACGGTATATTTCGTATTTGTGTTGGAGGTATATAACGTGAAACGCGAGAAAAAGGAGTGGTTTCATGGTGACCAATAAACAAACAGGTAAATCATATGTTATGAGAAGGATAAAAGTGGGTGTGGCATGTGACATCGGAGGAGGACAGAACGGGCGAAGGTGATGTGGTTTTGTCTACGGGTTATATGGACAGAAATTAAAAATCAACAAACTCTTTGACACGCCTGTCTTCTAGACGGTGGCTACTACGTCTGGACCTACGAGTACTTTCTGACCCGCTGGTCCAGTAAAAGGCAGTCGTATTTTTTGACATGCTGGTACACAAATCGCACGTAATCTGAGGACATGCCAGCTTGTAGTTCAGATGTGCTAATTAGCCGAGTCTGAGAAGTCAATACGTTAACTACTTTTAATTAATCTGTAAAGTTTATGAATGTTTAATGAGAAGTCATGAACACTTTCATGTTTGGAGAAATTCAACATTTTATTTAAACCCAGATTGAATAGAATATTTACTTAAGAGGAGATTAAAGAGAAAACGAGGAAGAGAAATGACTAGGTAATGTAAATTTTTTGTAGTATACCTTTTTACATAATACCCATTATTTGTGTCAGGAGTGCGTGTAAGGATGAATATAATAGTTGCCATGAGGTGGAGATGCAAGACATCAGCATTGAGAGAGTGTAACTTTTATAATTAAAATGAATTTGTAAATAGATTTAGCTTTTAGAGATTTCAAGTAGGCTTTTATTTTCATTTATAATGTGTGTTCTTACTAGCAAGTTTCTTTTTTAATAAGTTGTTTTATTGAAAGTAGCAGTGATTTCCTTAAATTATTTCAACAATCATCCCGAGTATGGCCTCTACTGCATTAACGTGGTTGAATTTCTAGCCGTCAGTTTTCTGGAGACTTCACATTTCTTTTTGATTTATTGAACCGGAATTGCTCAAATTAAATTTAAAGTTAGATACTTATCACTTGTCAATATGTAGATAATTGAAATGCCAGCGATATAATGAGTTGATCGTACAGGTATGAGAATTTTCTCCGGTTACTGTGGGTGGGTGAGGCTTGCATTTTTCAGAATATGCAATAGTAATAATAATAATAATAATAATAATAATAATAATAATAATAATAATAATAATAATAATAATATGATGGCGATTGAAGATATAGTAATAGCTACTAGAAATTATCGGAAATATTTAATAAATGCACATGAAAGTAATCGCACAAAAGCAATCGCATGAAAAATGCCGAAAATGTCATGAAACAGGAAAAACAATAAAACACATAACAGGATCCTTCCGTACACTTGCCAACACAGAATATATCCAAAGTCAATGATGTGGCAAAAATCTTTCTTCAAAATTTAGCAGGAGGAACAGATTCAGCATCACATTATTATATGTACAAATCGTCACCAGCAGTTGACAACAGCAATTTCAAACTCTCTTGGAATTGAGAAATAAGGACTAACGTCACCAAACCAGTGAATAGACCTGACATCACTTTTCTAGAGAAAAAGGAAGAAGAATCCGATGTATGATTGACATTGCCATCCCATTTTCCCACAACATCGACAACGGCTATAGCAATCAGATCAGAAAATCCAAGGTCCCGGCAGATGAAGTAAAGAAAATGTGGAAGGTCAAGAAAGTTTATGCTACACCCTTCATCATTTCGACCTCAGGACTAACGGCTAAACGTGCGAAGAACCTGTTAGAAATCCTTCAATTAAAAAGCTACTTATCAGAAATTCAGAAGTCTGTGATACAGACACTTGCCATATTGTGAGAAAGTTATTGGAAGACGAGCTTCACTGAACTCAACTGCTTTTCCGTATAACCAAGCGCGCAGAGACCGTGAGGGCTGTGTTTATGTGTATATGGGAATGATGATAGTGACACGACAGTAAATGGAAGGGAATGCGGTGTTTCTATAATTTATTTAAATTTAATTTGTTTGTAGTCTTATATGTGAATTTCATTTCACTTGTGTTCTGATGAAGCGAAACAAAATGTTAACAATTTGTAATACGTCTTGAATATCAATTCCGATGTATTAATTAATGTCCAACATAGTTGAGAAAGTTAATAAATAATGATCAGAATAATATTAGTATAAAAATTCCGTACCATCTTTGAGACAAATATTGCCCTCATGTGCGCCTGTGATTGTAACAAAGGACAGGTACAAATCTGACATCTGTTATATGCTTATACGAGCGTTTAGAAACATAATAGATTTTTAATTTTTGTTGCATACGTTTGCACATTCTCATAACAAATCTTCAAGAGATTTTTCTTCATTCCCTTTCAGTGATGCTTTGTCACATTTCTGAATTTCCATGTTTAAAGGGTTTAAGGTAAATTCACATTTCTGAGACAAAATCGACAGTTGTCAATTTATTACTTCACTTATTTCTTGTAACTGGAGCATACACTGAACGATTTTTCGAATAGAAATATTTAAGTTCAAGTTACTTTCTTCCTGAAACACGGATAAAATCTGTTAAAACCCCCTTCGCTTCTCTGTAATTTTCTATTGTATCACTGTTTTCAGGGTTTCCATTTCTGATACTTATTAGTAAACGATGAAACATGAATTTGGGTCTTGCGAGAAAGCAATTTTGCCGACAGCAATGTATAATACTGGAATTTGAAACATATTACCCTAGTATCATTAATTAAAGAGTAGAATCCTCGTTAGTAGAAAAATGCCATAACGAAACCGAATATTCGTGAAAAACTCTCCAATTACTCTTCGTCGTCGCAGAAAATCATATTTGCGAGCTGGTTGAAATTCACGTAATTGGAGTACCTGAGCGCGAATCCCTCCTTTGTCTCGGCGACAAGCGCAACGGCCTCCGCCTTCTAAAACCAGAAACACGCCGCGGGCCACGACAAAGGGAATTGGGAACGTCATAGATCGACTTCCGAGAAAGTCGACGACTGCCTCGCACTCGTTCGCTGTGCCGCTATGCTATTCGTAAACGAGCTCTCTTTGCGAGCCCGCGCATTCTCTGCAATTAGCGCGAGCAGAGAAGTCTTTCCCCAAAAACGCGATATACATGAAATGAGATATGTCGATACTTCGAAATGTCAGTCGATTGCTCTCGCTGCCATTGTACGTATGATATCGTATAAATACAAGATGGTTACGGCGAAGAATGTTCTACCGATTCGCGCAGGACGCAAAATGTCACTTAGCTAAAAATAGTAATGTGATCGACAATTCGGTGAACACAACAATTTGGAATTAAGGAGAATTTTAGAATTACTCGTACAAGCAACGATTAATTAAAGAAATCTAAATTTACAACAATGTCCCTTTACTTTTTCTTGAATTTATCTATTTTGTTACAATACAATATCCTCTCCATCCACATTTAAAATTACTCATTTCTCGTCATTATTCATTACATTTCATTCATGATCAAAATGCTATTTTTTTTGTTTCAAAGGACACATTGCCTCCTCTGCTAACAGAAGGCAATCTCCTTGTATTAGAGTGGAACGATGGTTTTGCTTTCATTGCAGATCCCTATTTGCAAACCCTTATGAGTTATTTTACTTGATCTTTGGCTATATCTTAATATGCCAAGCAATTCGGAAGCCGAAAACCTTTGCCAAATCTACCCTTCACGATCCCTTATCAGTGCAATTACTAGCAATTCGTTTACTGCCGCAGCCCCAAAGAGCGTTTGGTTAATATCTTGATGTTCGTTACAAACCAATATAACAGTAGATGCGCTTTGCGAGGCTTGTCATTAAGTTCGACACAACGTGGTTTCCTTTGCAGTCTCCGTAAGATGGGAGACATTCCAGGAAGATTCAGCATGCGAGAAACGTCTGTAGTGGCTACTTCGAAAACTTCTTCTTCTGGCTATTTTGAATTACATCGACCTCGATATACGAACCTCGATATATCGAACCTCATATATCGAACCTCGATATAATCCGAACCTCATATACGAACCTCGATATATCTAACCTCGATATATCGAAACCTCGATATATGCGAACCTCGATTATAATCGAACCTCGAGATATCGAACCTCGATATATCGAACCTCGATATATCAACCGCGATATATCGAACCTCGTAATATCGCAACCTCGATATACGAACCTCGATATATCGAACCCGATATATCGAACCTCGATATATCGAAACCCATATATCGAACCGCGTATATCAACCTCGATATATCGAAACCTCGATATATCGAAACCTCGATATATCGAACCCGATATATCGAACCTCGATATATCGCAAACCTCGATATATCGAACCTCGATATATCGAACCTCGATATATCGAGACCTCGATATATCGACCTCGATATATCGAACCTCCATATATCGAACCTCGCATATATCGAACCTCAATATATCGAACCTCGATATATCGAAACCTCATTAGTATCGAACCTCGATATATCGAACTCCATATATTCGAACCTCCATATATCGAACCTCGATATATCGAAACCTCCAATAATATCGAACCTCCATATATCGAACCTCCATATATCGAACCTCCAAATATCGAACCTCAATATCGAACCCTCCATATATCGAACCTCCATATATGAACCTCCATATATCGAACACTCCATATATCGAACCCTCCATATATCGGAACCTCCAATATCGAACCTCACATATATCGAACCTCCAATATCGAAACCTCCATATTATCGAACCTCGATATAATATATCGAACCTCCATATATCGAACCTCCATATATCGAACTTCGATAAATCGAATTTTTGATGTGTCAAACCAATTTTACATTTCTGGTTGCGTTATGCGTATTTTACTCCTAACTCGAAATTTGATCGAATTTCTGGATCACTCGAAGGAATAATGTTATGGTTGCGTAGGCTTCCGCGGCCGGAGTTTATGTTGGCTGCTGTTTATAGTGTACAGCAGTACGCTCTGAAGAAGGCCACAATACGCTGGTCGAAACGTTAGCCACCATGACATCGACGCGGCTTGTCCCGGATAGCCCAGCCAACGAATAATGTTATTCCCCTGATTTACATTTTATTCTTTTAACTCGAAGAAACTGAAAAAGTTTGTTTTTACGTCTCGAAATCCAGGCTCTCAGTGCCATTTCTCGCCGACCATTCTAAAAGCAAAGAAACTTTCGATCTCATGATGGTATCAGAACAAGTGGACTCGTCAGAGGATGAATAAATACGAGAAGCAAACGAATCTAAACCACCTTGTGCCCCACAGAATCTGAAGGGTTTAGACACTTTCCGGAGGTATGTTCAGTGTCAGATTGACGTTGGTGAGAACATTTTTAGTTGATTTAACTAGAAAACTTTGTGAAACAAAGTCTAATGCAAATCAAGAAACATAATAAAATTACTGAGTATTTTGTACAATAAAGTTATTTATAAAAACATTTATCATCTTTATGATTAGTTCCACAATAATTTGAATTTGAGAATAAATGCTTATTATAGTTTAACTAATGAAGATCAATTTTATGACTTATTTAAGCGTGCATATTTAAAACAGTTCATATGTTTTACAGAAAGTATAATTTTTATATCTCGAATTTTTGATAAGTTGAAGAAATATTTCACTCCAGAGACGCTTTGAGGTATCGAGGTTCGACTGAACGTTGGGTTTCCTTTCTTAAAATGTCAGCTTGTTAGATCATCAGTTTTAATTCACAGAAATTCTGTGTGTCAGTTTAATGACAGAATAATAGAAAATAGCATTCCAAATTAGTATCTTAAAGTAACAATTTCTGTGTAATACAATGCACTCACTTGCTACTTTCAAAATTTTCTTTCCCACAAACGTTTTCTGATAACATATGAAATTAAGTTCAGATTTGGAAAATTTTTAGCTAGAATAAGAATATCTTATGCCCTGTCTTATTATTATTATTATTATTATTATTATTATTTTAATAATATAATTAAGCATACATTGTCCTCTATATATTTATATACAGTAAAATCGTCGGTCAGGAATTTCAAACAAATTAAACTATAATTATATATTAATATATGGATTGTGTATTGTTTTATTGTACCTGATGATGGAAACAAGACAGGTTCCCGAAACGTAGTAATAATGAAGAAAATAGTTCACGAGATTTTCCCATTTTCACTGTCTATGAATGTCTACAAAATAATTTCACCGTCTATAAATATTTATAGGACCATATTTGCATTATTATAGTATTATACTCTTACGTAACCTTTAAAACTACAAGAAAGTAGTATGTGCTGTAAGAGCAATAATTTGTTTCACAACAAAGTACCACAGAGTGAAAGCAACCCGTCTTGACGATAGCTTGTTATCACGTCTGTTGCGCTATGCGCGGCCTCCCATTAACTTCGTCCCGCAGTCCTTCCCTCGCGTGCTCTGTAATTAGCCGGCACAAGAGATGCGCCGCTCCCGGAAGGGACGGCGTGCGAGAAATGTGGTTGGTCGATAGTTTGAAGCCTGCGATCGATCTCTCTCGCTGCCGTCGAACCCGGGGCTGAATTATTCAGCGCGGCTCCGGCCACGCGCGCGCCACAGGTTGCGCCCCGAGCGGCCGCGGGCGACGGCGCCGAGGGCAGCGGCGAATGAAAGACGTTTACGGCTCGAAAACTCGACACCAGATGTGGGGGTCGCGTGACGCGGGCAAACGACGCTGGCGGCTTTTTTATATTCATGTTTCGCCCCGCCCCGTTCTCATGTAAATGACAAGAAAATAACGAATTACCTCAAAAAGCGGATATAAATATACTTAAGCAAATTTAAAGAGCAAAAGTTTGAATTGCTAGAAAATATTAAATAGATGTCTCGGATATCTCGGATGTCTCGGATATTATCTGTCAAACAGGCAAGGTGTTCTACATACTTTCTAGATAGGGAAACTAGGGGAACTGTCTCAATAATTCTAATGGTAGTGGTACAACCGCTCTTCCCTTAAGTCATGGATATAATTCTCGGGTAAGTGTTGCGTGATTTTACCCTATGGTTATTGTGTGTTTTACCCCATGGTTATCGTGTGGAGACAATAAGAACATTCAGGCATAATTTGAACATATAATATGAACATTATCATCTTTCAAGCATGAACATACTTTGGTCTATTGCAACTACGTCTGCACCTTATCTTGTGAAAGGTCTTTATATATTCCTTCTAGAAATGGGTTCGTGCTGACAAAAGTAGAAGAGCACTCTTGATATTTCCATTTGTGAGGGACACATCAATCTGTTTCTACATTTCTTAGCTTTTTCATTCACAAAGAAGCATGAATGTCAGTTGTAAACGAGTACATAACCCACGATTATTCAATGTCTCAGGATAAATGTCACAAACTTTGAAGTCATGTTGCAGATTTCGGAGGTGATCACTTTTTGCCAATAAATAAGTAGTGGGAAATTTGATATCACAAAGTTACACCTGTGACTTTCTCTCCTGATTGGTAAGCAATTTCTTGGTAACCGATGTTAGAAACGTCACATACCCACACATAGAGATTTTATGTGCCTGCCGAACACCAGTGTATGATGAGTTACTTACCAATCAGCTGTAAACGTAACATTCGTTTTTAACTTTGTTTTTGAAATTTCCAACTCCATATTCATTAGCAAAGAGTTATAATTTTCGGCCTGCCTATATGTGTATGCCTTCGACATTTTTAACACTTCCTCGAAAACGTCTGTAAGTATCCCGTACAATCATAAATCATCATCCGTTGTTTGTTAATTCGCAGAAAAAGAAGTGTAGGTTACCTAATATTTGCAAGAATTACTTTAGAAATATGGCACTCACAATCTGTAGAAATTCAAAAATGAATGATAGAGCTACATGATACGAGGCAGATGACCCTTAATAGACTTGTATTTATCAAGCCGTAAATAGTGCCAACTGCCTAGCTCTCGTGCAGATGAACGTATTGCAACGAGAGCTATCCTGCAGTAGGTAATTTCCGCAATAAGCAATAATCATGGACATTGAATGTTGTTTCACTGGTATTCTGTCCTATTGAAATACTAAATCTTCAAATTAATAAAATACGAAAGTACTTTTGTAAGTTTTCTAGTTTAATGTAATGGAATTCGATAGTATTTCACAATATAAAATGGAGACTACATATCAAATACAAAAAATGTGTCTACTTCATATTTTGTTTGGTACTGTCTGTACAACACAAAAAGTCCCAACAAATTGCACCAGTCGTATGTTATCGTGAAATTAGTATAGAGAAAACATTTTTAGTAATGGAAGAATTGGAGACAAATTTTGTAGAGAGAATGAAAAGTTTTGCTCATAAAAATGTAGCAAAGAGAAAGAAACAAAATAATGCAAAACAAACAATGTACAAAACAAGGGTTGGCCGATCCGAGGGCCGAGATTGCTAAGGCATTAGTGCTGTCGTGGGTTTGAGTCCCTCATGGTTGTATTGTGTTCGTCTTTGCACCCCACATCATCATCATATCACGTCATCCTCATAATTACCGTACCGTTACAAGCAATAGTGGTCGCTAATGAGCTAGAAGTTGATGCGACCTTAAATAACAAAAATTAAGGGTTGGAAAAGTAAGTATTTTCTGAAATGTCACGGTACATAAACGGAAAGTAAAAACGAATGAAGCTGTTGTGAGAATATCAATGATATCAGTGCTTTAATTTTAGAAGTACTTGCAAATAGGAAATATTTGAATAGTGAGTATTTGCAGTCAAAAAATCTATTCTTTAACACAATGGTCAAACTTGACAACTATAGTCATTTAATAGTAGATACATGTGACTATTTTATCGTGTACGTACGTTTGTATATTTTTCCTGATTCTATTTACTGCTTCAAATTAATATATCGTGAGTTTTGTCCATAACCTCACTTCACTTTGAAATAAAAATTATTGATTGGTGTAATTGGCAAAGAAGAGCTGATTATAAAATCGAAAATCTTTATAAAACATTATTAACTGCGTTTATACATTCAATGCTGTCCATTTTCTTTCATCTAGTGACGCTGGCTTATAACAGGATATTTTGTGTAGTACGACATCGCACGTTTTCAATTCTACGTTTACCTTGGTTAATACTTTTCGTGAATTTCCTTGTACTATTATGATTAACTCTTCACAATGAACAAACCAAAGTCATAATATGATTATTTATAGTTCTTTGTGATACGAGTTCAGAATGAAAATCAAATGTGTGGCTGACATTGGAGCTTTAAAATGGCATAAAACTCTGCGAATCTGAGTGCGTCTAACGTCCATTTGCCTTCCTCCAGCTAACGAAGAGCTCTTCTCAAGAAGCTTTTGATGTCGGCAAACTCGAGTAATCCCTTGAGAGTAATCCCTATAGGTGAAGCATATAAATATGCGCTCGCATTATACAATCCCTTTAATTATCCACGTCTTCTCCGTTAATGAAATAGTTTTTTTTTCTAGCAGTTATTGAATATTGCAGCTTCCGCCACGTGTAAAAGATTTTTTAATATTGCATTGATCGTAGACAGTTTATTAGCTATATTTAACATTTTTATTTTCTCGAATATGGTTCATATACCAGGGGATATGGTATATGCAAACTATATAAAGTTATACAGCGAAAAATGTGTTTTGATATTCTCAGAAATTAATGTTGAGGGGCCCCCTCGTAACAAAAAAGTTTTTTTTTCGTCCGTCCGTCTCTTCGTCCGTCCATGACAATACCAGCTTCTAAACTTTTCGTAATATTTTTCCAAAATAAATATTCCTCAATCAGATGGACCCGTCATAAAGCTGTCCTATTTGGAAAGATTTCTTGGAACTTTAGGAATATTTTCTATGAAGCCTCTGACATTTCCAATTTTTTTCAAAAATTTCTTCAATTTCCTTCCTTAAATTTGTGATTTAGAGTGAAATACACATAAAAGACGATTTAGATCTGTTTTTACTGTAAACTCTCAATTTTCGGAAATTGAAAAAATTTTGGAATTTATTCTACTTCTTTGTATATCATTACTAAATATAAAGATTTTTTTCTCCAAATAAAATGTGTTAACAAGGGCTTGGAGAAGGAAAGCCAAATTATGTGCACAGAAAGGTTTGGGGCCGAAACTCACGTAAGACAAGATTTTTTCAGTATTTCCATTTGAGGCGTGAAGGGCATTCCGATTTTCTCGTATACCTCTCCCCTGAACCTTCCACAATCTTTTGACGAGACAGCAACTATGTGTAACTTTATTCAATTGAGGAACTGAAGAATGTAGAACGTGTGAGTTCGCGTGTATCAAACGTCAATTTTTCATCGAACTAACATCTAGCCCTTATCAGGGAGCATTTATTGACGCCGACTGCATGCTTCAGGCCAAGCTCTCACGGCAGTTGTCCCAACCAGCTGCAGACCGAGGAAAGCTATGAGAAAATTGCTAAATATTATGAGAACGTGCGTCCTAAGAACTGTATTATCTCTACAATCTTCTACATGCTTGTTTGGAACTGCTATATATTGTCTTCAGGGTCCTACACATACTTCTTTAGAACTGCTATATATTATCTTTAGGGCCTTATAATGCTTCTTCAAAATTCCATTTGTCTAAGATCTTTCACTTGCTCTTTATAATAACAATGTATTATTTCTAGGGTCTTCTACAAGCTTCTTCGGAATTATTATCTCTAGGGCCTCTACATGCTTCTTTGAGTATTATAAAATGGTGTTTATGTAGAATTGTTAATCTCAGTTATTAAAAAACATTTCCAATATAGAAATATTACTATTATAAGAGTAATGAAAAAAGTCTCACGTTAGCTGTCGTCAACTAAGGGAAGGTTTCTTTCATTTTTATAGTCGCATGACCATATTCGGTAAGAATAGGTGTTATTTTTAACATTTTACTAGCTCCTCTCTTAACTGTTTGAAAACGCACAGCATGTGACTGACATGAACAATAATTAATTAAGGTTTTAAATATACAATGATGGTTGTACTTTAAAGTGTTTCTGACATATATTTTTCTTCATCCAAATAACATTTAGTTCGTCTCGGGGACCGTTCGATGTCAGCGACGTTCGATGTCAAACTCGCCACTCACATTTGTTAAAGACTCAGAAAAAAGGTAAAAAAAATATAATTTATACATAATGTGCATTAATTAATAGCATAAGGTCTATTCTCTACTAATCTCTCTAAGTCTCTACTCTAATTGAAGTCTGGTTTGCTCCATTGCATTTCTCGTAGTGAGTTGTACCCATATACATGATTTCAAAGAGAGAAGTAACGATTATAGTTGTTTTTATTTTTATATTAAATTTCTGCATGAGGGCAAAATTTTATTTCTCGCGTATTTCCTAACTCATATTCGGATTGAAGTCTGCTTTGCTCCTTCGAATTTTTCGTAGTGAGTTGTACCCACATACGTAATTTCAGAGAGAAGCGACGAATTTTTTTTTCCGATTTTCACTTAATTTCTGAGTTCCGGCAGAACATTGTTTCAAGGGTATTTCCTAAACTAATATCCGGGTTGCAGTCTGGTTTGCTCCTTCGAATTTCTCGAAGTGAGTTGTACACACATACGTGATTTCAGAGAGAAGCGACGATTTTTTTTCTTTCGATTTTTCACTTAATGTCTGAGTTCTGGCAGAACATTGTTTCACGCGTATTTCCTAAACTAATATTCGGATTTAAGTCCGGTTGATTCCTTCGAATTTCTCTTAGTGAGTTGTACCTACAACCGTGATTTCAGAGAGAAGGGACCGGTTTAATTTTCCCCCCATTTTTTCACTAAATTTCTGAGTTTGGTGAGAACTTTTTTTCACGCATTTTTCCTAAGCTAATTAACGGATTGAAGTCTGGTTTGCTCTTTCAAATTTCTCGTAGTGAGTTGTACCCACATACGTTATTTTAAAATAAGCGACGAATTTAATTTTTTCCCTATTTTTACACTAAATTTGAGTTCGGGCAGAAATGGTTTCACGCGTATTTCCCTAACTAATATACGTATCGAAATAGGGTTTCCCCATTGAATTTTTCGTTGTGAGCTGTACCCACAAACGTGATTTCAGAGAGGAGCGACGAATTTAAATTTTTTTCCTATTTTTCACTAAATTTCTGAGATCGGACAGAACATTGTTTCATGCTTATTTCCTAAACTAATATCCGGGTTGAAGTCTGGTTTGCTCCTTCGAATTTCTCGAAGTGAGTTGTACACACAAACGTGATTTCAGAGAGAAGCGACAGGTTTAATTTTTTTCCATTTTTTCACTAAATTTCTGAGTTTGGTCAAAACGTTTTTCACGCATTTTTCCTAAATTAATTGTTGGATAGAATTCTGTTGTGCTTCTTCAAATTTCTCATAGTAAGTTGTACTCACAATCGTGATTACAGAGAGAAGCGACGAATTCATTTTTTTATTTTATTTTTTCACTAAATTTCTGAGTTCGGGCAGGACTTTGTTTCACGCGTATTTCCTATACTAATATACGGGTTAAACTATGGTTTTCTCCATTGACTTTTTCGTAGTGAAATGTAAACACATACGCGAATTCAGAGAGAAGAAACTAATTTATTTCTTTCTCTGATTTTTCACATAATTTCTGAGTTCGGGCAGAACTTAGTTTCACGCGTATTTCATAAACTAATATTCGGATTGAAGTCAGGTTTGTTCCTTCGAATTTCTCTTAGTGAGTTGTACCTACAAGCGTGATTTCAGAGAGAAGTGACAAATATAATTTTTTTCCAATTTTTTCACTAAATTTCTGAGTTTGGTCAGAACATTTATTCACGCATTTTCCTAAACTAATTGTCGGATTGAATTCTGGTTTGGTTCTTCTATTTTCTCGTAGGGAGCTGTATCTACATACGTGATTTCAGAATGAAGCGACGAATTTATTTTTTTTCCAATTTTTTCACTAAATTTCTGAGTTTGGGCAGAAAATGTTTCTCGCGTATTTCCTAAACTAATATCCGGATTGAAGTCTTGTTTGCTCCATTGAATTTCTTGTAGTGGGCTGTATCTACATACGTGATTTCAGTAAGAAGCGACGAATTCAATTTTCCCCCCGATTTTTTCAGTTAATTTCTGAGTTTTGGCAGAACATTGTTTCACGCATTTTTCCTAAACTAATAGTCGGATTGAAGTTTGGTTTGTTCCTTCAAATTTCTCGTAGTTAGTTGTACTGACATACGTGATTTCAGAGAGAAGAGACGAATTTTTTCCCTATTTTTCACTAAATTTCTGAGTTTGGGCAGAAAATGTTTCTCGCGTATTTCCTAAACTAATATCCGGATTGAAGTCTGGTTTGCTCCATAAATTTGTTTGTAGTGGGCTGTATCTACATACGTGATTTCAGAGAGAAGCGACGAATTTATTTTTTTCCTATTTTTTTACTAAATTTCTGAGTTTGGGCTGAACTTTGTTTCACGCGTATTTTCTAAACTAATAGTCGGATTGAAGTCTGGTTTGCTCCGTTTAAATTATATTATAAATCCTATCTTGTCGTAAACAACACTTACTTTTGAGAAATCCAGTTATTTCTAAATATAAACGATACATTTTTTACAGAAATGCCACTACGTATTATCGTAGTAATAAAACAACTGTATTCCGTGCGCTAATATCAATTTATAGTAGGTTTGTTTTACTATCACTGTCATACGGGCATTTTGGGAATTTTTACTCTTATTATTATTGCCCTCCCTTGTTTGCAGGCACACGCTACGCATGTGGCTAGCACAAGCAAGGCTTAATTGCAGTTTTAAATCTAGATAGTACATTGAGCATGCGAGTGTTCCCGACTAACGTCTCGTCCTTATGAGGGGGCGTTTGATGTCGGCGCCGCCGCCGCAGACCCTGGGCCGAGGCGCGCGGCCAAGTTGCCCCTGGCCGAGCCGCGGCCCCGCACAGCCAGAGCGCTCGGCGGCGCTGAAATATTCACGCGCTGTGCAGCCAAGTAAGAGCACCGGATAATGCGCCCGCCACGCCCCTGGCGGGCGGCGGGGAGAGACAACCCGCGGACGACGAGTCCGCGATGCTGTAAGGGCCCTCGTCGTGCTCAAGGGTCCGCAGGCGAGGCCTGCACTTTACGAAGAGCCTGACACATTAAAAGAAAATAACGTACAAAATATTATTGATATGAATGACAATCATTCAACAATCCAATCGATCGTCAAGTTTGTTGTGAATAACGAGGCTTAATCATTTTGATGTTAGTTTCTACTCTTTGTTCTTTTTTAGTTTCAGCTATTTTACTTTTTGTTATTTCCTGTTTGTGCATTATTATACTTTCTCTTACACAACATATGTGTAAAAGAGAACGATAATGCTAGAGAAAAAACTATTTTCTCCGCCGAATAATTTGTATTGCAGATCTTCTTTTTAGGAAAAGTGAATAATTCATATTCCTATACAGTAGCAAATTACATTCTGTAATACGTGTGTAGTCAGAATCAACGTTTTGTAGGTTTTTGAAAAATTAGTGGACGGCGAAACGTTCGTCCGTGCATCCGTCCGTATTTCAGATTATGGTCAACTCCAGCACCTTAACCGTTGAGACTATCTTCCCAATAAGTGATATTTCTCTATCAATCTGGCCAAATTCGGGGACCTTAGAGTTTGAAAATAATATTTTCAGTTTTAGAGGTATTTTAGACAAAGCTTTCAGTCAAAACATCTTCAAAATTTTCTTAAAAATTGACTCCTAATTTTTTAATCAAACATTTGTTCGTATATAACTTAAAAAACGCAGAAATCGTTTTTTAACTCTTAATTTTTTTAAATTGAAAAAGATAAAAATTGTTTCAGTGACTTCCTGCATTTAAATTAAATGGCATGGACATGCTATGCTATTGAACAAGCTATTCAATGGCATGGACATTTTTTGTTCAGAAAATCTGTTCCCAAAGACATCTTTACATACGATAATGCACAATTTTAAAAAAATGTGATTAATATTTCCGGACTTTTTTGTGAAAAATAGGTAATTCTTAAGAACAGTGAAATCTGAAATGGAATTCAGGCAGTATTTTCTAAAAACTTGTTGCAAATGTCTTCATCGAAAGGACGTTAATATTGGTCTGGATTTTCAAAAATTACAATAATTATGAAAGTTAAGTTTCCTCTACAAACTATGTTCTATAAAAGGAACTTGTAAAAATCGTAAATTCTATAAGAATACTAGTAGTTTTTGAGTAATGTTTGCTTGAAGGAAATGCAGTGTATAATTTTTGTTGTCAAAACGATTCGTAGTTGACGTAATTTCCAAATTTTCTCTCATAGAGCAAATAAGACTTAAAGAAATGGTGAATGCTACATTTTCGTAGAACTTTCTTAATTTTCAAAAAAAAAAAAATAGAAATGTCAAATAATGCCTGAACGTAAAACTGTCTTAGCATCAGGTTTTTTTCATTGTATGTTGACATATTATTTAATATTATCAATTACAATACTATGACAGTCATATGCTAATGTTTATTTTAATTTAAGACTCATTATCTACGAAACATATCTTCACAAAATACCACCAAACATGAGTGAAATCTGTGATGGTTTTCTTCATTAGTTAAACTTCAGGGATATTGTAAGACGAGTTATTAGAATTAATAATAATAATAATAATAATAATAATAATAATAATAATAATAATAATAAGTCTCCCAAAGCCAGCCTACGTCCGAGCAATTGGTAGAAATTAGCCAGTGGGAACGGCAACGTCAGAAAATTTGGCGCTAGGAACAGGGGCGATGTGGTCACAGCTCTAAGGAGTCTGGAGACAGGATTATGCGTTCGTAAGGCCTCGGAAAAGCAGGCCGCTGCCTGGGGCGCCGGGGCACCTTTGGAGCCACGCTGGAGGTGACAGCTCTCGAGCCGGTGGTGATCAGGAGTGAACAGGCGGGCCTGATCGGGGATAACCCCGAATATATACTACACGCGAACATAGCAGCACACATCCATCTCACTTTAAGCTGCACCTGCCGCAAGTGCTTCCAGAGAAGCGAAGACTATTGCTTCCAGAGCACTGCTCAGCGAGGTGTCAGCGGAGAGGTGAAGGTGGACTACTTGAAATAAATACCTTCATCATGCGTGAATACTACACCATTACCAAAATGGAGACTGACACTACGGCTACCGACAAAAAGTTACATCAAAAGATTTGTTCAGTTTCGCTGAGTTTTCTGAAGTTAGTGAGCCAAAGAAAGTAGCGGACCCAGCGGTCGAGCAAGTTGTTCAGAAAAATTCCTCTCTGCAGTTTTGGAAGCAATCAAGGAAGAAGTGAGAAACATGCTAAAACTCCTACAGAATAGTAATCTGAGGGCAGTGGAGACATCAGTGTGCAAACTCAGGATGAAAATGGGACAAGCATGTCAGAAAGTATGGATGATAAGAGTAGAGAAGAGTGGAAATTCGCAATGAATTTGCGAGTCGCACTTGCGGAATTTGAAGGATGACCCACTGAACCGCTATCTATTCCGCAGACAAAATTGCTCGAAGAAAATTAGCAAGAGCAAATCAGGTCTGAATGAGAAAGTACTGCCACAACATCTACAACAAAAACCATCTTTCGAAAGAAGTACACACAGCAATTTATTGTGCTGCGGTTGTGCTTCAAGATGTAACGGTTCCAAGCTTTTCAGCCGCGTAGCCAACTTCCACAATGATCGAAGTGAAAAAAGAATGCTTGGGAAAGACGGCTGGTGAATAGTATGAAAGCACTAGGAGAGATATTGGGAGACTCACGCAATTTAAAAAAGGAAATGCCTCAGAAAAACTGAGAAGAAAGGTGAATAACATCCTCATTAATAAAATTCATACAAAGACGAGCCCTTGAATTACATAACAGAACATCTTGACACCTGCGACAAAAGCTTTTGGCGTTAACAAAACGCCTTCGACGCTACAGGAATTGCACTTACGGCAGGAGCAACAGAATTCTCTTTTTAAAGAAACCAGAAAGCATTCTACAGGAATATGTCAAAGGGCAAAGGGCTTGTAAATGATATGGAAGAGTCAAAGCCTCCTCAAAGGCACAAATAGAGGACTTTTGGAAGCCTACTCTGGTCATCGTGCTGTGTCCCACAACCAGTAGTATGACGTGATTGAAATGGAATATGACAGACACCGAGATATCCCTCTAATGTGTGAACCAATCATCACCGTGGAAATTGTCCAAGCAGCTTTGAGCAAAGCACATAACTGGAGGCACCAGGCAGTGATGGCCTTCCACAATTATTGGCTCAAAAAATTTACCAGCACTCACCATCATATAGCTAATATAATTCAATATTTTTTCACAATCCAGAAAATCTACCTCACTTCCTGACTGAAGGTAGAACATTTTTGTACCAAAGGAGGGTGACACTAAAGGACCCCTCGAAGTACAGGCTATAACCGCCTTCAACTTTCTACAAACTCATAACATCTTGTGTTTCGCCAAATGATGATGACACACATTGAGAACAGAACATTTAGCAAATGAAAGAAAGGATGTAGACCTGGATCTCAGGGATGCAAGGAGCAACTCATTATAGACTCTGTAATTATGGGGCAAGTGCTTGAAAAACAAAGAAACTTGTACGCATGCTACATAGATTACGCATAAAGCATTCGACACCGTGCCATTCTTGGCTCCTTCAATGTTTGGATGTATACAAGGTCCACCCGTTTATCACAAAACTCCTGAAAACTGCGATTGAGTGATTGGAATACAAAACTGTATCTCTCTAAGGAAAACAATCCGTCCACACAGATTACTATAACATCGCCGAGGATTTTCCAGGGTGACTCTTTAACCTTTATTGTTCTGTTTAGCTTGAAATACCCTCTCTACTCTACTTAAATTCATCAATTATGGAATCGCTCTCTAAATAGGGAGCTCAACTCTTCTTCGTGTCTCACGTCTCTAAATGAATGACTGAGAGCTGTATGCAGCACTGAGAGTCATATGCGCAACTAATAAACTGTGCACGGAAATTCACTGACGACATTAAGATGAAATTCGGTTTGGGATAAGTGCAGGAGATGAATATCATCGGGTTCATTATGCAAGTTATACATTTGGAAACTGATAATGAACCAAAGATTTACCTTCATGGAATCCCATGAAAACAAATACTTGGGTTCTCCAACAGTCATCCGAATCAAACACACTTTACTAAGATATACTAACAAATAAGTGTGTAACTTGCATG
Organism: Gryllus bimaculatus; assembly: GCA_017312745.1. NCBI lineage: Eukaryota > Metazoa > Arthropoda > Insecta > Orthoptera > Gryllidae > Gryllus > Gryllus bimaculatus. Next base: position 286,950 of record BOPP01000254.1, read on the forward strand.
GGCTTTAAGAAACTCAACTCTCTGCTAGAAACGCTTGTCAGGCATACATTCATTTGTTATTCCAGTGTGACATACTCCTTTGGCGTTATTAAATGGAGAGCAATACCGACCCACTGAACCTCAGAGAACATATTGAACCGCTATAATCAACACCGAAAACATCATCGCCATTCAAGTACCGAGCGTTTACCCTTCGAAGGTCGCAAGGAGGGCGAGGTATTGTAGATTATAAATCTACACAGCTCTCAATTGCGTTCACTCAGAAACTATCTTGGAACATTGTGGGAGAGGTCAGCAAGCAGTGGCGCAGTTGATAATAACTTATAGTCTCTAACTTGAAAACGCTTGATCCGCCTGTTCAAACCAATCATTGAAAGGAAGAGAAAGATAACCTTTATGGAAGCAAGGCATGATGGAAGGTAACCCTCACGAGCTGAGTAAACCAGTAAGTCGAGAATCTTCGCGTCCGCACGCGCATGGTCCAGCACGGGGATCTCTTCCGGAGCAAGCTTCATGATAGCTATCCAGAAAGGTGTACGAACATTGAATACAGAAAAACATATCTGAGATGTTCTACCAATTTCATTTCGACTCGTGACTAAGATGTTGAGGCTGAAGCGAAACTATCCAACACGTGACAAGTGGTGTAGCAGCCACGTCACAGTGGATACAAAACAGAGCATGGATTGAATGGCGAAGCTGGTACAACCAATTATTGGCGTTGAGAAAGGGCTTAACTCGCCACTTCGTGCCTATTTATTAAATTATGGTGCCTCAGAATTGTGCTTGAAGTAGTGAACACCACTCTATGATGGTTCCATATCACTTGAGCAGGACAGTGTCGGCGCAATAGACCAGATTATAACGTACATTGATAGAAACCAAACAGCAGTTTTCCTTAGCGATATATCAATACCCATATAACACATATCGGGAAAATATCAAAGAAAGATCAGAAGTATACCATTCTCGCTATGAGTGCAACTAAGTGGAATCAGTAAAGTGACGACTTGTGCCTAATAATATCTAGCTACGGGAGTGATCCGAAATGACCACTTCGGCGATGGATGTCTTCACTTGATACCAGGAATGTATATTAATTGAAAAGACAGTAATTTTGAATACATGCGTATTCTGCAGAAGCCCTGAACCTTCAGTAAAGCAACCAACACCGGTCATCATACCTGTGTGTGGTTGACATACCGACCAGTAGATACTGTGAATAATGTAAGATAATAATAATAATAGCAGCAGCTTAGGAAAAACATTTAAATTGCAGAAATATCGGGGAAAATAATAAATAAGTTTTGCGATTCATTAAAATTGTGTTCAAGAAGTGGATAAAATTAAGAATTATAAATAAACCAGTAACGGTGCTTCCTGCACAACAATAACGATTATGGTGGTCAGACTTCACAATGCTAAGAAACACTAATTTTGAGGTCCCATGTAAATTCAGTGCAATATTTCAAATATTACATATATAAAACTGAATAAAAAATTATTTTATTGCAAAGGAAAACATTACTTCTCGAAAGGATGTCGCAACATTCACTATATTACGCAACAGAATTGTACAAATAGTGCGAGTTATGAGAACGACCCTGGAGGCAGCCCAGAGGCGCTGGGTTCGAAATAAACGACACGTCGCGTCGCGTTGCAAAACAAAGCACGTTTGCTGTTCATACTGTGCCCAATCTCTTCTACGCATTTAATGAACGGACGAAACATAAAATTCACAATAAAGCGTGCTCACAGAACAGTCTGCAAGAACACAAGTTGACGAACTAGAACCTCGAAATAAAGGATGATGTTGAAAAGAAGGCATGTTAATTAATTTGCAATGCAAAACAGTACTTGTTATGTACAATTCGTAATGAGTAGAAAACAAACAATGTATTAAAATGCTTACAAAGCTACACAGTGGGGTAGGGTGAAATGGTGAAAAATACTTGAAAGTAATAGCCAAATTACGAAAATGTGATTATGTTCGCATGGGTGAAGATATAGAGCCAATTGTGTTAGCATGGTTACTACTCTTTCTTTCAAATTAACTGTATGTGACTGGACTGGACACGTAAGAAAATTACTGAGAATTCTTAGAATTAAAATAAATAGGTAACTATAATTGTAAATTTTGAAAATTTAAAGAAAGAAGAATTTTTTTTCAAAAAGATGATTTACAATTATTTTCACAAGAATCAGATTACAGGGAAAGTCATCAAGGCAGGGATTGAGGCACAATGAGATTGATAGAAGGTGACGTTTTTGAGAGTGTTTCAGAGAAAGACAGCAAAAGTTGAGGTGCAAATGCATGGGAACAGTTGCACGAATGGTCGTGTAGTGAGGAACGGGAGCAAATAGCAACGGCGAACGCGGAGGTAGAGTCTGGCTGATAACAGCGTGAGACGGCACAACGCAAGAGGGGTCAGCCACTGGGCGGCCCTGTCTGCCCGGGCGGCAGGCAGACAGAAGCGCAGGCAGGAGCGCAGGCAAGCACCCCTAGCGCGGCGCTAGTCTGCGCGCTGAATATTCATATGTCCCCGGCGACGCCCAGCGCAGCTCAACCCAGCCACCAACACCACCCAGCTCCGCTCCGCCTCTCCACCCGCTTCACCACTTTTCGCTCCGCCCGCACTCGCCCTTCCCCGCCCCGCTCGGCCCCGCCCCCAGCAGCCGCATCCGCACTCTGCTAGTGACGCGTCCCCGTGCAGACACACGCGGCAGGGATGGAGACGAGGAGGGTGGAATAAAGTGGACGAGCGGGGAGCATTGAAATGATACAGACGAACTATAGTAGGCGGTGGGTTGAGGGTAGGACAAGAAAGAGAACGGAAATTTCGCGCGCGGTCCGTTTGTTAGGTTACTGCTCCGACATTCGCCTGGTGTTGATCGGTGAAACCACGGAAAACTACCGAACAGAGCAGCTAGCCGCTAGAATTCTCCTCCAGACAGAGACTGAATTCTACTCAGGTGACAAACTAGTGTCGAAAATCTTGTCATTTACTGGGCTCGAAACTAGGACCTCCCGGTCAGAAGCAATGACATCCGTTGATGCACTGAGGCACCTGTCCCGGTGAGAACCACACTTCAGACAGCAATAATGCGTGGGCGTGTCGCATGAAAAAGGAACAGAAAGTGTGTGGGCAGGGCATGACGTAGCAGGGGAATGAGAAGCAGACGCAGCGAAGGAAAGTTGTTGAAGTGACGGGAGCGAGGCGCAGAGTAACGCTGCTCGGAGAAATGCTCTGCCTAGGAAGAAGAGGGGTTCTTTGGAGTGGAGCTGGACGGAAAAGAGAGCAGGGAGAAAAAGAGAAGCGAGATTTCTCGAATAATAGTCAAATTTAGCTGCAGATTTACATAATTGTTTCTTTACTAAGTACGTGTATAGTAGGCGAGAAAGTAAAAATGAAGTTACGGCATGAACAAGTTAATTTAATTTACAATGTAAATGCAAGAATCATATGTTCAATAATTGATGGGTTACAGTGTAATGGTAATTGAAAAGTAGGATTTCCGATATTAATATCTATGGTTAATGTTATAAAATATAATTTCAACATGTTTGCGCCATCGAAGTTTTATTCATTTTGAAAAAGAGCATTCCATACTATTTTGTACAAAAAGTTCAGTTTACCCCAAATGAAAGGTGCGAATAATGTGATTATGGTACTTAAAAAGACGCTATAGCAATGTGGTAGGTGACGCCTCCAGCATTCATTATGCAACGTTGCATTTTCGTCCACCGATGCGGAGGGGACGCTTAGATATTAGGCTTAGAATCAGTATCGTTCTTTCTCGGTAATGGCAGATCCAGAAAAAGAATTCTTGGACATGGGAGGCCCCGGCGCACTAGTTTCGTCGCCGAGAACGAACGAAACTGAGTGTCCAACGCCAGTAGCGGTGTGGACATTAGCGGGACGGGGATTACCGGAGCTGAGAGAACAGTATCGGAGAGTAGCTGCGCAAAGACTTTGAGAACGGAGCGACGCGGGAGGGCAAATGGCAAGGCGGGATACAGCTCGTGCTGAACGCGGAGCGGCGGAAGGACGGGATGAGGCGAGGGCAAACGCCGGTAAACGAGCGCTCTTGTTTATCGGCCTGTGGAACCGGAACGGAGCGGAGTGAAGTGGCGGGTCGCCGAGCGCCACTGGGGGCCCGCGCGCAGACGCCACACGTGACCTCGCGTGCCCCGCATCTGTCCTCCCAAGCCACTCCGCGCTGCTCCAACCTCCCGCCCGCCCGCTCGCCGCAACGGTCGTTCCTTCCGACGCCTGCGACGCACGCGTAGCCCCGGGGGCGGAAGGGGACAGCGGCAGACACAGCCTTCCGCTCCCTGACCTTTCTCCTACACGAATCGAGTTAAACTCGTCTCCCAGGTCATCAGGCCTGTCCGCCCTTTCGGTCAATTAATTTGAAATACACGGGAGATGGAAATAGCCATCAGCCTTTGCCAGAAATTCATCAGCTTATATCCCCTCTAATAGAGATGTCTGTTTTATATTACTTTTTAAGCGTGATTAACACTATATTTTTGACGTTAATCATTTTTTAAAATTAATGGTTGCTTTTAAAAGCCAAAAGCACCATGCACCATAAATTGTGTGTTGTGTTCTATTGTTTCGTTGAAATATTCCGCAATGCTCATTCGGTGGGCTCGCAGTGGCGAATGGCATTCAATAGTTTAGATGGTCATGGCTCATGAGTGTGGTCCGTCAGTCGCCATGTCGCCAGCCAATTATTCGGTGGGAATGTGATGGGCTGCGCTGAAACAGGGAAGCCGCGATGCGGTGATAGGCGAAACCAGCGAGCGATAAACTTATAGAACAGCAACAGGCAGAAAATGTAATGCAAATGCAACGGAACAAACTAAGTGCATTAACATGTATCGAAACCAATCTTTACTTCGCACATTATAATTCCTTACATGTAGATTAAGAACAGATAATTTTGAATTATTTGAGCAGCACTAGCCAACGAAATATACAAAATGAAAGTAAAGTTTCATAATTATGATTACGTGCAATATAGAGAATTTCGTATCTATTACTATTTACAATTTGAAAGTATGGAGAAGTCATGTTCATATGCTTGTCGTGTTATTGTCTGACAATACCTTAAGCGCAGCTGTTGACTACAAGAAAATATGTTGAGTAACGTCTGCTAGTTTCCCTCTATTAGCATCACTTTCTTATATACAGAATAAACTAGTTAAAAAATATTAAAACCAAAAATATTTAAACGAGAATATTTTAAGCAAAAATATACACAATCAAACAAGTTAACTTCACTTTTATTTTTAAAATGGTATTTTCTCAATCTCTCTAGATGTGGTCATTTTGAGAAAATTAACGCGCTACTTTGAGTCAGTTCTTAAACAATAAACAGACATGTTTTAATTATATAAACATTGTTTACATTTTATTTCGTATATTATGAAACGAAATGATCGATTTATTTCGTAAAAGTGCTTTGTTTCACAGTACTTGGTGATTGCAATTTGAACAATTTACATTATTTATCGTTTGAATTCTTGAACAAACTAATATTAGAACAAAAATCTTCAATAAAGATATCATAAAAGGCAAAACTACGTTGAATTAAGCTAGTATTTTGTTACTAATCAAGCTAGTAGTTTTGCAACGAAATGAGCTGGTGTCAATATTTATATTTACAAGCTTGACGACGAACGCCATGAGTTTAAATTCAGCCGCGCCTTTTCATTACTTATTTTCTCCGTTTTATAAACAAAAGAGAGTTCAAATTTGCTGAAAGAAATCCTCTGAGTGCTTCAAAGATGCATTACACCACATTTTCAGTCCCCTGTCTTCGTTGGGTTGCGAGGCGCGTGCAGCAGGCTAGTACATCCCCTGTGACACAGAGGCACAGGCGGCGCCGGCGCCGGTGAGGGGGCATGGAGGGGCAGGGCGGGGAGTTAATTGAGTCGGCGGACCCCGTTGGATTGGCCGGCACCGATATCGACGGACAGCGCCTTGGCAGGGCTCGGCAGCGGCGGGCCGCTGCAACAAGCGAGGGCAGGCGGCGCCTGGCAATTGAACTCGTGGGTTCGCACTTACTCGGCTTTGGCCTGCTCGGCCTCTCTTTTGTCAGCAGCAGCATCTCAGCACCAAGTCGTTTCCTCTAGCACCTCAAGTTGACCAGAGGTCTTGCAATTCCAGACCCGACGGCGGCAGATTTCGACACTAGCTACGTAGTTGCGTTGCATTCAGCTGATGTCTGGAGAAGAATTCTAGCGGCCGGCTGCTCTCATCGAAAGATTTCCATGGTTCCATCGATCAATGCCAGGCGAATGCCGGAAGAGTACTTAAACAAACGAACCACAGACCGCGCGCGATCTTTCCTTCCTGTTCCTTGCTCTATTATGTCCCTTACGTACATACACTTACACTCACCTGCACTACACTACCCCAAATGCAGGGAGATCAGTCGGAAGCTTAGAACCGGGCCTTGTGGAAGAGGTGGCCCGATGGGGTGATACCTGGAGACCAGAAGTGCATGCGGATGTGTAGATCTCTCTCCCCAGAAGCGACGTCTCTGGATATAACATGCAGTGCACTTACGGGACCATTGGCCTCAGTACTTGATGCAATCAGAATTCATTCATTCAATCTCTCTTCACAACGCACATTAACTTATTTAAGTTAAAAATGTAACTCTCAAGTTTGCTCCTTTGTTCACCGCAGGAACTATTGTTGCAAGATATTTGATTATCCTAAAAGATTGTTCCCTTTGTTTGATTCCTTAAGTCTGTTATGTAACTCATCACTTTACACTATATTTTTTCTGAAGTTTCCGATATCTCAGGATAATTACATACTATTTATCGATTTGAAGTATCGAAATTACAGAATACTTTGAGTGCGGCACCACTCGTCCACAGCAGGAACCATGATGCGTGACAAAAAAACTTGCTAAAAAATAAAATGTAAATAACATGTACATTTCCAGAAAAAAGACGAAGAGAAACTTTTCAAAACCAAACAATATCATTATTATTTTGGTTTTGAAAACGGATATCCTCTGTCAAGCCTATACAGCGATGCTTTGCTAAATCCGGAAGCATACAAATAAGGTATACTACGTCTTTGCAATTGATAATGGTATCGCTACATATGTCAAAATAAATAAGTTCATTTCATGAATAATCCAATATTATATGGACATTTGTTACGATTTTATTCAATGCTCTTTAAAAGTTTGTAAAGGGTTGAACACAAAATGTGGCATTTTGAGAAATTTTCATCACACTAAAAACTTTTAAAACAGTTTACAGCGTCGGTGATGCCACATTCAACTAGAATACGAGTATTTTGAGGTTACAACCTTCTTAATGCAACCCGCACAGCACATCTGCCAACCAGGTGGCCTACGTTTTGATGTCGGACGACCTTCATAGTTTGCTACTCTTTCTTACGAAAACCATGAGCTGACGACGAAATTAGCATATGAGTTTATTTATTATTGTTTAATTTGTTGATTATGAGTCAATTATTATGCATTCTTTTGGTATCCGAGCTCTTAGGGGAATTCAACGAAACACATAGTTTGAATTAAGCATGAATTTCTAAAAGTGCATTAGTTTGGTGAATCCAAATCTCAATTCATGTTGCAAAAAAAGTTTTTAATGACTCTTCATAAACTTCATTTATTAACAACACCGAAAGCAGGGAGTACGAAGTCCACGCCTCATAGCTTGTGCGACCGGTGATCGGGAGATGGAAAGTTCGATCCCGAGGAGGGAAGGAGTCAGTAATTTAATTGATTTGTTTATCGTCGATGTCTTTGTTGCGTCTCCCCAAATCAAATTCCTTGGCCGGTTTTCTGATCATTAATTACCCTAATTATTGCGAGGTGAATGCCAAAACAGCGCCTTTTAAAACGGGTCACGGAGAGCTCAAATACTTCACTCCACCAACTCCAACAGCATCCCATAATTTCTCCCAATCCGGGTTCAGGTACGGTGAAGAAGTACGTAATTCCTTTACGCTCAGAAATAGACACCAGGTACTTACCCTTATGCAAATACGCCGCATAATCCAGGTGAGCGACCCAGGCGCTGACCGCAGTCAAGCGACAGGCAGATCTCTCATTCGCAACTCCCTGTCTGTGCTCTCCTGCTGTTATGACACACAATCCGTGTTTGCACGCGGCGCACGGTTGCTAGCACGCATGCGCGCTAAACTCAATTTTGGAGTTGCAGTCCCGGCAAAGCGCGCTGCCGCTCCGTTGATCCGGCTGACGCCGGCAAATGAAGCGGTGCGCGCCCCGAGAGTCGGCCATCCACTGACGGAGGACGCCGCATCAATCCGAGAGCTCTCCCACGACGTAACATCCAGGCAGAGCGCAAGAAAGCTAATTTGCGACCAATTTTCAAATACTGGTACTTTAAATATGACCGTGCATTGATATCGAAAAATTGTTCCAATCCTTTCAATTTATCAAACGAATGTTTTTCTTTTATTTAATGGAATTCTTTGACTGTAATTAAAGTTTATCAAGATTTTTACGTCATTTTTGTACTTTTCTTTATAAGATATTAGAACCGTCGAGGACTTTTATAACATTGATGACAATGCAAGGTTAAATGTTTGGACATTACTCTTACTCTTACGTTTCTCTCACCCAAAATTAACTCATTTTGAAAGAGAAACGGTTCAAATATTTTTAAACCTCCAAGTAATATTCATACAATTTTCATACTTTTTATATATTCACTTGTATTTTATGATTATGGGGTTTTCACCTGAAAAAATCTACAATATTTTGATTAACAGGACATTGTCCACTCTGAGAATTTTGCTTCATTAGAAGCATTTATGCTATCGATGCATTAAGTAGTTAATTTTTCTGATTTGTTGGCAATAAAATATACCCATTCAATCGTTTCAAAAACCCATTCAAAAACCCATTCAATCGTTTTATTTCATTTTCTCACTTTATTATTTCACAAAATTCAATTCATTATATTCAATGGTTATTTTCATTCATTTTCTTCATCACTTCATGGACTTAAAATAATATTTTACAAGACATTTCATTATAGAAGAAGTTCTGTACACTTTGAACCAATCATTTGTGTTATTGTGCTTTATTTTAAAATGTATGTAAAAGAAATATGTATAATTCAATTACAGCGATTGTCAGTAAAAACTACGTATGCAATATGATAATAACGGGAAGATTTCTTATGTTTGCATCTGATGTGATGATCCGTGACACAACCACTTTTAGTACATATTTTTATGGCAACGTTAAAACGTTACATTGCACAGCTTCATTGTACAGAATGCCAAAAACCCGGAGAATGACTGACATGTTTTAAAATGCGACAATAGTAGGTATTTCTATTAAATGGGGAACAGAATATTTCTCAGTAACCTTTAAAAGTGTTCAAAAGTCTATAGATTTCTTCTACACGTCATGCTTTCAAGTGCGACTGACACCTTCAGGGGCCAAACGACGATTAAATTTGTGAAATAGGCGCAAACAATAATCAAAAATAATCGCTCCGCCGCTCGGGTCGGGTCGGGAATGCGATTTGCGGCGAGTGCGACCGAGGGAGGGCTCAGCGGTCGCGAGGGGGTCAGGCGGAGGGGCAGCAGGCGACGGGGCGGGGATGGGGCGGCCACGTGCTTTGCCGCGTAATGAACGCCGCCCCCTAATTGTGACGTAATTAATCGGGAGCCAAAGGCGCCGCGGTGACGGAGGCGGCAGCGTCGACGGAGAGCTTGACGGATTTTCGATGGCGGAAGAGACAGACAGAGAGAGAGAGAGGGATATTGGATAAGTCCTAGGCAGTGCTGAGTTTCGATCTGCAGGGGGAAACCGGTCCTTTGTTTGAAAACTGGCGAAAGTGATGGAACGAAGAGGCGGCGAGGCAGTGATAGGGTGACGTGGAGGGGTAAAATGCGAAGGCGGGAGAGAATGAGTCCTCAGAGAAAAAGAAGGCTGACTAGTGTGGATCAACATAAATGTTCCTTGAGGCGGGGAAAACAAGATCACATAGAAACATTTGTGGTGTGGTTTCAGTTATTGAATATTTCAATTGGGACTGAAAAAGCATATTGACAATTAGTTTTTGTTGTGTTGTTGATGTCACTGCTGGCAGTAGAAAATATGGCTATGAATATATCTTTACGAGTAGTACACTATAGGGCGTAGGTTTATAGCAGCAGTATAGGTAGAGGTAGTATTGATAAAGATGACAGTGTTAATGATGTCTGGTACTACTGTGGCAATGGTACTGATGGCGTAGGTTGTTACGCTGGTTGTGGGACCGGCACCCGACCGGCACCCGATCGCACCCGACCGGCACCCGACCGGCACCCGATCGCACCCGACCGGCACCCGACCGGCCACCGCCGGCACCCGATCGGACGCACCGACCGGCCCCGCCCGGCACCCGACCGGCACCGAACCGGCACCCGAACCGACGGACCCGATCGCACCCGACCGGCACCCGATCGCACCCCGACCGGCACCCGATCGTGCACCGACGTGCACCGACGGCACACCGACCGGCACCGAGGCGCGCACCCGACTCGGCACCGGCGCAGGCGACGCCGGACCGGCACCCGACGGCACCGACGGCACCCGACCGGCACCGGATCGCACCCGACGGGCACCCGACCGGCAACCCGACAGGCACCCGACCGCACACCGCCGGCCCCGACCGCAGCCCGACCGGCAACCCCGAGGGGGCCGCACCCGACCGGCACCCATCGCCCCGACCGGACCCGATCGCACGCGACCGGCACCGATCGCACCCGACCGGCACCCGACCGCACCCGACCGGCACCCGACCGGCACCGACCGGCACCCGAGAGGGAAAGGAGAGCGGGTGGAAGGGATGTGCGGGGCGGGCGACGGCGGCGCGCGAGCTGCCTCGCGTTGTCTGCTCGGCGAGGTGGCGGGCGCGGGGCGGCGAATAAACGCGGATGCGGCGGAAGGCCGGCGGGAATGACTTCCGGGAGCGGGGCGCGGCGGCGGGCGGGGGCGGCGGGGCGGCGGAGCAGCGACGGGGTTGTCAGCGAAGGAGGATGGGAGAAGGGACGAAAGGGGAGGTGGACGCGGAGGCGGTGGAGTGGGAGGGGTCTCTGCAGTTAGAGGCGGTGGTTAGTGGGAGGTGGAGGTTGAGTTTGAGTAGGAGTCAGGAATTGAGGATGGCGAGTATTGAGATTGAGAAGAGAATGAAGGGGCTGAGACAGAAGAATGAGGAAGTGCGGAGTGGTGGATGTGGAGGTGCAGAGAGAGAAGAAACTAAAGTGTTGGAGCAAGAAATGGAGGTGGAGGTGAGGGACGAAATGGATACGGAGGAGAGTGTGGTGGTAAAGTAAGAGATAAAGTAAAGGTAAAGAGTTAAACGTAGTAATTGAAGCAAAGGAGGAGGACGTCGGAGGTGGAGGTAGAGTCGGAGAGGCAGGTGCAGAAAGGGAATGCAAAGTCTCGGTGCTGAAGGCGGAGTTGGTGGCGATTGACTGATTAGTTGTTATTGTTTTCGGGTGCGTCAACAACTAAAGTCATTAGTTTGTTAGTTTTGTTGTCATTAGCCATCAATTGACGCCATGATCCACCAACGCCGGTAGTTAGAGGCGAGAGAGTAAATAACGCGGGAGCGCAGCTGTGGAGGCGGGTGGGCGCCAACGCCGAGGAGGAGTCTGAAGCGGTCGCGCAGGTAGAGTCGACGGCGGTGGAGGAGGCGGAGGCAGACGCAGATGCGGTGGCGGAACCAGGCAGAGGGAGCGAGTAATGACGGTTCGGGCCGGGTTTCCTTCCTCAGCAATATTGCCAGAGGTGCGCGCACTGTTCACGAAACACGACCCATGCGCAGATTCCACGGAATTTTTCATTAAGATCGACCGAGCGACGAACTTGTTGAAGCGAGTGGAGGCGGGGGGGGGGTAGAGTGAATTGGGATAATTCAGGCATGGCAATTTTAAGGCACTAATATTTTAAATAGAACTATTTTAGATTGACTTTGTTCACTATTATTTTTTTCTGTAATGAATTTTTCAAGCCGGAAGTTCGCACTTACCTACATCCGAGCCGTTCAGGGATTTGTAACTACTATAATTGAGATTAAAATATATTTCCGTTTATTGAATTGCGCTCGTAAAATGTACAAATACCGCGAGAGCAGGCATTTATTTTTTGCGATGAGAGGTTTACGAGGGAGAAATATCCATTATCATGGAATACGTGAGTTTACTCATTGCCTATAATTCACGAGTTGATTCATTAAAGCGCAAAATACTCCAGCCGAGAATTCGGTTGAAAGCGCATTGCAGGAGAAGGTGAAACAGGATATAGAAATCGAAGAATTATAATTATACATCATTTTTTTTAAATAGTCACGTTTTCAGGTATACACATTTCTATAAATTAACTTTAACAATTGAAAAATCGATAAGCAGATTTTTTCGTTTCAATTCTCAGGCAAAAATGTACCCGTCAAAAACACAAACACTAAAAACATCAAATCATGCACAAAAGGTCGAAAACTGACTATTGACATTAGTCATAATCGGTAAAGATTTTTTTATATTATGAAATACAACATATTAGAATATAAAAACCAATTTACATTAATTTAAATCTAAACTCACCATTTTGGAACGCCAGGACATCAAAGGAAGAGAAAGGTGAAAATATACTCACCTGTGAAAAGAAAATGAAGGCATTAGTTCACAAATTGGGAAACATGTCTCATTACACGTACACACACGCCTGTTGTGTCATTTAGAATAATGGATATGGCATATTTAACCGCAATTTATAATTTTAGTGTGAATGTGATACCAGCAATTGATTACAAAATGTTGTGTGTTACTTTAGATGAAAACAATAATTCAAGATATCAGACAAATAAGTAGAAAGAAAACACATTAGCAATATTTGAAGCGAGTGGTTTCACAGTATGAAACGCGACTCATTAAAGGCAATTGACTTGTTAAAGTGTTATTCCAAATTGTGCCATTAACATGCGACGTGATTATCCAACGGATGATAACTATTGTTTTGGAAACTAATCTAAATGTATTCATAATTCAATTACCTGATCAAAACAACCGTCTACAAGCCATTGTGATTTTATTACGTATTAATATTTTTCATTTATGTAAACTCAAATTGAGATGTGTCGAGTTGTGAACATCACACGCACTTTCTCATATTGCGGTCGGAAATCTGCAAAGCAAGCACTCATTAGCAAAATCCCATCTCTACTCTGTGTGCTGAGAAGATTGTCCCCTCACATTTATTCTTAGAGAAATAACTACTTGATAGTTTATTACTTAACGTTTGCAATTTTTTCTGCAATGCAATGAGTTTCTATTTTTCGCATTGCTTTTTTTCTCATCAATTAAATTTTGCAGTCACAACAATAACTGCATAACTTTCATCTCGAGACCCATTAGCCACCTAAACCTTTATCTCGTTCCCAACATCGCGTGCTTAGGCCGCATTAGAGAAACGCTCGTTTGATTGCCGATGAGGGTTATCGCGAAGGCGGTTCCCGAACTGTGTGGCCGCCTCCTTTTGGGCTCCATAAGGGCGCCGAGCGATAGCGCACCGTGGCACGGCATCCTCTGGAGGAGCCTTCCCAAATGTGAACATTCGTCAATAGGGAACGAAATACCTAGCGCTATTTCATGTGATTGTAATGCATCTTAAAATACAAGTAGATTTCTACATTACGATTTTTTGTGGAATTTGTGGTAGTGAAGCGAGCTCTCGGTAGGTATTCTCGCGATTCACTCTTTCCTCAACCACTCATTGTACCATTCCGTCAGTATCAATCCGTAATATTACCACAATCATCTACTTATTAGATCATTACTCATGATCTTAGCCATTTAACTACCCTTAAACTTCATCGCTAACTAAATGAATTAAATAAATATGCAAACAAAAAGACCTACGAATTTGATCCCGTAAATCGTAAAAACTCGCCGATGTTGAAAACATGAAGTTTATTTGAGGTGCCTGGCCAAAACATCCGGTCTGGAAATCGTGGTTTGCTTACTAATGTGTTATGTTGTATAGTATTATTGTTGTATTATTGTTGTATTATTTTTGCAGTTTTATTTTGTTATTGTTAATGTATTATTACTATTGTATTATTATTGTAGTATTATTATTATAGTATCATCATTGTAGTATCATCATTGAATTATTATTAATAATATTGTTACTTTTATCAAATCTGACACCTCTGAAGTTCTGAGTTTTTGTAATTGCAGAATTCAGTATTTGCAGAATAAATCCATCTATTTAACATTTACCTGACAAATTTCTGGTACCGAGGTGATCAACGCCGGTCCCAACAATAAATTTCACAATGATTGAAGTACAGGACATGTTATATATTGAATAACTAATAATACGTGTATTTAGCAATATATTTCAATAATTATGTGGAAATTTGTGTTAAAATATTGAAGTTCATGAGGTATTACACAGCCATTAGTACTTTCATCATTTTGTCTAGCGGTCCTTTCTGTAGGGACAGAAGACCTCATCCTTTATCAACAGTCTATATGCTACTGCGTTGCACAACTTATTTATATTTACAGACACTAAAATAAGGTTGTGAGACGTTCAAGGGGGCACTTCGCTGTAAATGATTTTCCAAGAAACGATTACGCATGACGACAGTCTCATTTTTTTTATTTTTTGGCAAACAACAGGTGATCGTTGAAAGACGAATCTACTACTAGAGATTCACAAATATTCTAACAGCAAACGTCCTCAAAATAAAATGTTAACTCCTTACCTAAACAGAGGCAGAGAAAAAGAAGCCACGCTGGGCTCCATTGGTCTGCTCCTGTTAGCGGGCAGCGGGCCAACCCTTGAAGACGAAATTCCTATCCCGGCCCACCCACGGTGACATCCTACGTCACCACTCCCGGCCCGCAGTTTACAGCCCAAAGCGCCTCCTAGCTGTCACGCGTTTCCCCGCCCACAGCCGCTCCCACTCCTCCGCCCCGCAACCCTCCTTGAGGTGATTGCCGGGATAATTTCCTACCACAAATCCCTGATATAGATGCAAAAGTAGTTCCCTGCTTGAAAATTGTTCACACTTGTTATAATGTAAATGTAACTTCATTTAAGAAGAGAAAAGAGACAGCTTTATGGCCTAAGCGTCGCTACAAAACCCTTTATAATAATAGTTTTATTATTACATAAAGTTACGGAACAGACGCATACCCGAAGGACTGTGTATGCTACCATATACGTTTCACGTATTCAATAGATAGTAGATTCAATAGATAATAGGCGTGGGGTGAATATAAATTTAGGAACTTCTTTAAATATAATTTTGATACACCTCGACAATCTCTTCCAGACGGAAACAGTCGTGATTCAATGACTAGGAGGGTAGGGTATTCAAATATTGAGGAGCCATTTGTACCTGCCACCCAGGACAACGCCATTTGACTAAGGCATTAGACACTTACTTCACTTGAAATACTGCTTAATAAGAACTTATCAGATACGATAAATGACAAACGAAATACATTGTCTACGAGAAGAAAGTATTAGCTCACGAGTGATGAAAAAGCGACTGAGGTATCATCACAAAGTACCTGAAAAATCTTCATCGCCATGTGTAGTATTTTATTTTACTTTATTTCGTCTCTTTTAGTATTACAATAATATATATCATGGATGGATATTGCAGTAGAGAATTTTAAAAAAATTTAATTACATCTTTTATAACTACAAATGAGAAACAAATGTATGAACGAGTTTCTTGAACAATGTACCATCACGTTATTACGTGAGGTTTTAATTGTCAGATTTTTTACATTCCATTTAATTAGTTTACAAATTTGGGATAAAAATTTTTCGGATCTAGGGTGAAAATTGTACTTTGCCGAATGGATGTTGTGGTATACTTGGTATGTTCATTGATGGTGTGTCACATATTGTTGCAGTGCTTAACAACTTTTTTTCGTAATGAAATCAAGTCTACAACAATTTCATATGGCCAATTGTATGACAGGGTTTTGATCACTCTCCACCAAAAACGCGCGTTGACGCACGATGTTGAGTTCGCAGTTGAAAACCGTGGGTGTTGCATTTTCCAAGGGTGTAAAACACTCCGTAAGTCGTGACTTGTTCGTTGGAGCTTCTGCTTATTTCGTGGCAAAATTAAAAACCCTCCTAAAATCCCTACGTAATTATATCTCGTATTTACTCAGTCAGAGAACGCTGCAAGAACTACCTGAAAATGTATGTGTGAAAAAAAAACAGTTGTTGTCGGCCCTGGAGGTTTTGCTCCACTCCATACTGGCCATAACTGCAATAAATTACTTGCAATAAGGCAACATCACGATGGGCCAAGGGATATCATTCCAGATCCCGAGCATTTAAGATGAAAACTAGTTGCGAAGAGCTGCATAAAAGAATAAAAATTTGCAACCTCCATTCGTGGGGCGCGGAGTATCATCGGCAAGCTGCAGCGCATCTCCGCAGGAAGCTCGCGTGGCTTGGCTCCTTTTACGAGGGCGCCGGGGCCTCCCGCTGCTGGTACGAAAAAGGCGGTGGTTTGCTTCCTCTTGCGTGCGGAGTGAGAAGTAACAGTTTTTAAATTACGACCATAATACGAGAGTAGTTACATGAAAGAAGAAGAA
This sequence comes from Gryllus bimaculatus, assembly GCA_017312745.1. Classification (NCBI taxonomy): domain Eukaryota; kingdom Metazoa; phylum Arthropoda; class Insecta; order Orthoptera; family Gryllidae; genus Gryllus; species Gryllus bimaculatus. Next base: position 303,608 of record BOPP01000254.1, read on the forward strand.
TAGAATAGATTTGAATATTACTAGCTATAAAGTATTTTCATCGCTCATAATAAAAAAAATGACATGCATTTCGTGGGAGCAGAATGTTACTTACGTTGTTAGCAAAGATATCAATTCATTTTCTAGAGTCGTATGCCTAAAGAGATGTTGGCTCTCAAGTACAGAGAACAGATACTTGGTTTCCGGTGAAATAACGAAATGATGATCGACGGTTTAAAATAAAAATGAGGACTAAGCGGCAGTTTCCCTCTACTTTCCCTCAATTCCCAAACTTGCGTGATATTCAAATTTTAAATCCTAGCCACAAATTATGCACTCCAGGCGCTATTCATAAATGCAGACGTGTCGATTAGTTAATTCGGAAGAATGCGATTTTTAGTATTGCAGATTGCATTTTCTCTATTCGATAATGAATTGCACGTGAAATGTCAAGCAAATTTATTTGTGATATGGTCTCTCTCTAAATCCATTATTTTTGACGAGGAACTCATCAAATGTGTTTTCGGTCAAAACATCACTTTTCATGGATCATTATATGGTCTCCTTTTACGAAGAAAACATGGTATTTATGATTAAATATGTTCTTAAAACTTCATTACACTGTAAAAAACTCTTAAAAATTAGTTTTCTTTAATTTGCAATCAAATACAAATAACGTGGAAATTTAGGCTTGATTATTTCAAATAATGGTGATCTAAAACTCTCCTTTTAGTAAAAAAAAAGTGTTCAAACATTTTTAATTTCGATTTTGATTTTGGCAAAAATGCGTTCATCAGCAAGAAAAGTGACTTGAAATTCTTATTTAGTTTACTTTTATAATTCAAAAATTGTGGAACAAAAGTATTTTATTCATTAAATAAGTACATTCCTCAAAAATCTTAAAAATTTGTGTGCGTTCTTCGTATGTGGTTAGGAAAAAAAATATTTTGAGTTAGCTCTTCAAACGAATTGGAAATTACTAACAAAGTGTATTTTGGGGGGTTGTTCGCACTTAATACGTTTTGTTATTAAAAAATATCGCCAAAAATTAACAAACTATTTTACTTTTTATTATTGAACTGAAAGTGATTTTTTTTATTTTCGAAAACTCGTTGAAGTATTAAATAGAGTAAAATAATATATATTTTGAACAGTTGAAGGCCACAGTTTCGGAAGTACGCTTTTGACGACTCGTATATTTTTCACGCGGAAATATTGCAAGACGATTTAGGACATTTTTACACCCTCTTTCTCTATTGCCTTTACAGAGAAACGAAACGCCATCAGTTAGTTATATAACGTATTTACAAGAAATATACTTCCATTTTAGCAACCAGCATGTATTTAAGAATGCAATTTTCAACGTCTCCTCAGGCGCAATTACGCGATCTTTTACTGACCGCCGTCACCGAGAATTCCGGAGCGCTAATTGCGAGAAGCAGCCGTTGAGACGATGGAGCGATTAGAGAGTAAACGAAGCATCGATTCGGCCTCCAATGCGCGCCCCTCCACCCCCCTTTGCTTAATTATCCCCCGCTGCCTACACAGCGCCTTCGCCTCGCTCCACCAGCGCATTCGGCGATGCGGGAACGGCCCCCTCTGCTAACACGTTGTCGACGCACTTCTCCCAAAGTTTACGAGCTATTATACTGCGTTTATGGTGTATTATGGAGAAGTGGAGCTGCTGAGAGAACTGCAGGGAAGGGGGAGCGTCCGCACGCACTGTTGCCAACATGCTCCCCTTCCCCTCAAACTCAGGCAAAGCACTCAGGTGGCCCTGGGTCCAGAGTTAGGGAAGGGAAGGCAAGGTGCCAAGGGCACCCAAGAAAAACACTTGTGAGGGAGGAGCAAAGTTAGTGGGTTTGTTAACTTTCAACCTACTGGCGTCAGTCGTATGTTTTTGTCGTTGTCTGACTCCTTAAGATTCCTGTGCTTTTTGTAAAATAGAGAAAGATTACTTTGTGTGTATGATATGCTAGATAATAGATTCATTAAATCAAATTAATTTTGTTGCTAACATGTAGATTGTTCAGAAATGAAAGAGGAAAGTTTTCTAATAACAATCACACTCTTTCTTTAGTTTATATTTCATTTTTGTAACAAAATTAGATAATTTTCTATGCGAAAATTTAAAAATATTTCTCATTATTCTCGATATGAATGCTTGGATCATAAATCGAATAGTGGAAAAAATCGCATAATCAAAAGCATGTAAGAAAGAGGTGTGTATATCCTCGAAACTCTGTGAGTAATGTGCCCTCTTTTGAATTAATTTCGTAGTAATCAAATGAGATCCCCTTAAATTGAATTTTTATTTCATCCCTATTTTTCATTGCATTATTTTCTACGTATTTTGCGCATCACCCCGTCAACTAACATTGTAATGTACAGAACAGTTCTTTCACAGACGGCTAGAATAAGTGGTATCGTTTCCACAAAAGCACGTTACACGTTTTTTAACGAATGTTCTCAAGAAGAATTTCCTTTCCATGCCAATACGAAACGTGTTCATTCTGTGATATGGCTTCACTGTAATTGAAGGATTGGAAACTCTGACAGAAATGCGTAACTCACAAAATCACACGAAGTTCCATTTTGCGCTTTGTTCAAAATGACTACAACTAAAAAAATATTCAACTTGAGAAATAAATGCGATTGATAATCATTACGTTACATAGGCATTCATTATCAGCATTTAGTTTATAAATATATAAATTAAAACAAAACTAATACTAAACTAGGGACAATTTTTAGTACCTCTTTAACAAGAATAAATTAGTATTTCTTCAATGAAGAGTACAAGAGACAACTGTTATATCTACTATCATATGACTTATAACCATTAGATTCAGCAGAAGTAACATTTTGATGGTACTTATTCTATTTATTGCTAAAATATTTTATATAAAAAGTTTTACAAACATTTTAAAAGATAAACTAGTTTGCATTAGATAAATGAAAGAACAAAATACAACACTACGTGAAGAAACCCATTCTGTGATTAGAAGAGAACGCGTTTTGTGAGTGTAATGAATCAATATCAAACTGTTCTAATATTGACAAATACATAAGTGATAATGGAAGATAAAAAATACGATATTTATAATATTTGAACCATAAAACATACAGCTTGTAATTGCATTTGCATAATTATTAAATTTTATGATATGAAGATAAAAAGTGATAAATAATCAAATTAAGTGAGAGCATCAGGGACTGTTTTTCATTTGCCGAAGTAAGCAATTAATCTCGCGTTCTGGCAGGAACGCCCCAGATCCCTCTTATAAGAACAATAAATACTACCGACTTGTGAATAGAGACTGTAATATTTTTGTCAGAGAACCGTTATTAATTTTTAATCGATTTTATTTATGAAAATATTGGAAATAAAATATCACACCGCAATGAACGAATATATTTTATAAATATAATAATGTAGTTCATAATAGTTTCTGAAAAATTTCTGCAATATTTTTCTGTATTTTCTACGAAATAGAAGTGCATTTATAAAAGTTTAAAATAGTTGCACTTTTCATTATATCACATACAATTTTAAAAATTACAAAGTTCAAATGTATTTGGAACCACTTCTCAACCTCCCATATTAAAGTGAGATATTTCTTTTCACTGCAAATCATCCCTCCTTTTTAGAGGTCATACTCTTAAAAAAGTACGAATAGATGATGCTTGATAAAAAGTTACTTGGCGAGACGAGGGCCATCGAGCGCGCTCTTCCGTCTGACCACGCAAATATCCCTACGACCCTTTTGCAAACTCGCAGAAAAAAAAAGGGCGACGGAACAAGCCATTTGAGTTTACCTCAAAGCCTTCTTGTAGGTTTCAGGATGTAAAGCAGTAAATGTACTACATGGGACAGACAGCTTTACTTGCCGTCCGAAGAAAGGCATAAGAAGGATTTTTTCGCCGTTAAAAATCTATGGCTTCGATCGGATTTGAACCCACAATCTTTGAGGTATACAAGTGACACTAAGAAGAGGAAACGTTGCTGTGTGCCTGGAATTCCCATTACTTTGTTTTAGGATTCAATTTTTCATAAAGCTGAAAATCATTGATATATTTATAATGTGTTTTTTCAACAAAGACTATGTAAATAAAATAAAATTGTGGTATTTTAATGTTAAAAATTGAAACGTTGCCTCGGTTAAGTAACTCAGTTCAAGCTTGATGGGACCGTTTTGTTTTCATTAGACGACTCAAGAGTGACAACAAAATACTTAATTGTATAACTACTTCCGAAAGATCTGGTTGCATCCACTCGTTTATTGGGTTGTTGGTACAAATTCTGCGTAAAGCATCAGTTTTTTTGTTATTTATTTTTAAAAATAAATGCAAAGCATTCCAAATTGTATTAACGTAATCATGATATATCATTTCGCATAATCTAGAACATCTGAGCATTACTTCTCTGAAAGAATCTGCATGATTTGTAAGCAGAATAATATTTTCCAGAGTGATTATTGTGTTGCGTTTGCATTTCAAACCACGTAATAAAATAAATTCTACTTTTTTATGACAACGCCAGTTTATTGCATAAATAAACAAACCTAATAATTATCACACAAACTCGTTCATCAATACAAGTAAATTTCACATACATTCACGCATGTATGAACCACTCCCGAATAAAACCACTCAATTAAACGAGGCAGTTAATTAGTACAAAGCTCTTCGAAACAACGAGGAACATTCTTGGAAACAACCCGCTTCATTTCACCGCTAACAATGGGAGAATTGGTGTAATAGAATTTATCAATTTCTGGCATCGAAGCGGCCAAAGCGATGCAACAGGTCGGCCGATTCCCCCTCGCCTTGCACTGCTCCATTGTGGTCGCACTGCAATTTCACGACCACCCGCCACAACTGCGAAGCCGTTTCGTTTAGTGGCTTCCCGCAATATGCCCCAACTTGTAAAAGCATCGTCATTTTTTTCTTCAGAGGAATTCTTAGAAGCAGATGCGGAGCTGTTCTCAACAAAACGTCACTAATTATAGTTGACATTTCTGAACGATCTATTTGAGAGATTTTTTAAATTTTTTCTGATTTATATCTGATGAATACAATTGGTCTCCGTTGTTTCTTTAAACAAACAAAATTTATTTGACGAAATAGTTCCTCCAGTTTTTAATAGAATTTCTCCTTTGGAGTATTGTAATAATAAGGTATTGATTATTAAAGAAAATTAAATACTTAGTTATTATCAATCTTCGTTTCGGTTTCAAAACAAAATAAATTTTGTAAATAAAACAACTATCTGAATAATAAACGTAGTATTTTGTTAATTCACCAATTGACCAATGACGTAAATACCTGCGTTAAACAGCAAGTCATTGATGGATAAGGTGATATTATTCGCGCACGTTTCCTTCAGCCCTCGCTTCGCTAGTTGCGCGAGGAGTGGGGGCTTTGATTACTTTGTGAAGAGGAAATTTATAGTTCGTTTTTCGATGAAAAATAGTTTCTACTACACGGGAACGAACATTTCTGGTTATTAGATTTTGCCTAGAACGCCCGTTACTATTACGTATTCTTAATTAAACTAACGCTGCCACGGGAGTAGGGGTAGGTATTCCGGGGCTCAAGGGAACTTGCGCGTATAATTAATTTTGTAAACTCGTCTCTGACTAGTCAATTAAATTCGGTTTCTCATTGCACAATATTCTCCTGCGTCTGTCTGCATTTTGTAAGTTCTTAGTCTCTGACTGCCGAGTGATTTTTATTATTTCCAGAATCTTAAACCGCTCTCAACCTCGCAGAATATCATGCAAGGAGCGACAAAAACGTCACCTTTCGCCGAAGGCTGAGATCGCCAAGGCAGTAGTGTCGTAACGATCTCGGATCACAAGATCGCGAGTTCGAGTCCCGCCGTGGCCATGGGTATAATTGTGTAAGTCTGTATGTTTCTGCTGTCCTTTCACCCCTCCCTATCATCACCGTTTTATCTTCCATACCTTCATTCCTAACAACTCTGTGGGATAAAAATCGGATCCAGCTAAATGCTGATTCCCTGATAAAGCTACGTGCACCTGCCACCATGATAATGATACTGACCCCCGGTAAATGCAAGGTGCATGCACGCGAGGTCCAACATGGCCTATTCGCGAGCACAACAATATCACATTTTCTCTCCTCTCGCCTTTCATATATCACTTGCATGAAGTAGTTACATTTTCATGATTTACAGGGGCTGGACAAAATAATATGAACACTATGCAACTCAGAAGATGGTTTTGCATGCTGGCGCCACTGCGGACGTGTAAACTCTGCGACGCGGCTCATTGCGCAGTTGAAGTCTTGAAGGTAATGCAGTGGATTATATATAGGCCTTGGTCAGAGGCAGTGAGCACAAGCAATCCGTAAAACGTGGATTTCAAATGAGGGCAAGTCGTTGTGCGGTTAGCGCGAGCATCTCTAACGAAAGTGGTTGGGCTGTTAAACATTCCACAAGCGAGTGTCCACAGTAATGGCAGCAGACACAAAACATGGTACATCATCGGTGAAGAGGTATAGTGAGCTAAAGGCAAAGTTAACTTACAGAGGCCGAAAGGCCTTTGAAAAAGAACGAAAAACTACCGCGTCAAAAGTTACGGCTAAACTCAACATTTACTTCAGTAATATCGTTCCTACAAAAACAGTTCGGTGGGAGCTTCACGAAGGAAAAAACAGAAAAGGGCTGCAATGTCGAAACCCTACACAACTTAAGCAAACGTATAGCTGTACAAGAAGTAGTGTCACGATAATAAATCTCGACAACTCTCGACTGGGAGAATGTGGTATAGTCGGATGAATCATCATTTACATATTTTTCACTAACGGCCGAGTTTCAGTATGAACAACCCCAAAACATGTCAACGATTTGGCCTATATGCTTCCTACGGTCAAGCTTCAGTTATGATTTGGGCAGATATGTCGTGGTATTCAACTGGTCTTATCCTTACTCTAACTGGGCGGATTACTTGAATGAATATCTCGATATCCTCGACAATACAAACCTTTTAATGAGTAGAATATCTTTTCCAAACACTGCCGTTATTCAAGAACATAATGCACCCAAACACACAGCAAACAAGGTTCAGGCGCGGTTTTTAGAGGATTAGAAAATCATCAAACCTCGTCCCTGGACGGCACAATCGTCAGGCATCAACAAAATTGAATCATTATGAGGCATTCGAGAGCAGTTTTCGGGCTAGAAAAGAAGAACATTCCACTGGAGATTATTCAGACTCTACAAATATATTACGCAACGAATTGCATATGGTCTAATAGTAATAAATGACTCAACACATTATTAATAAACTGAGAGTTTGTACATGTTAGGTGTTCATATTATTTTGTCCAAACCCTTTTTAGAACCCCAAGCCCGTAGTCTTTAAGATTTATTATTTGACAAATTCAACGGAATTGATTCTGCCGCTGCGACTATTGCTGCTACTTCTAAATCTTGAAAACGTATGCTTACTTTGCGAACTTCACTTCTTATGAAAACTTACAAATGCCAAAAACACTTTGTCAGCTCTAGCGTCAAGCCATGCTCCGGAATCGGGTTGCGTACTGCGTGATGTGCGTTGGCTGCGCGGGTCGCCTGCCGCGGGGGGGGGGGCGGAGGGGCAGAGGCGCGGCGGCGGGCTGGCTCTGTTCGGAGGCGGCGATGGCGAAAGTTCTGATCCTTTGTGCGCAACGGGGTTCGAACGGCGCCGCCGCACCTCGCCGACGCGACGCGTAGGCCTTCATCATCTAATGGCGAATTCACCAAGGAGGCGCCTACTTCATGTTCTGACTTGGGTTCAGAATGAATTCAGAAATAGTACCAATTTTGTACATTCAAATGAAGGTATTAGAAATACTGAAATCGTGATATTGACTCTAGTTTGTAACTCTTACAGTGAATTGGTTCTCAAGAAAAATGGTATTACACACAAGTTTAATCACAAAATAAAAATGTTTCATTAAAATAATTTATATACTAGTTCTAAAAGTTAGTAATAAATACAACAAATACAATATATATATAGTTACTAACTAGTTTTGGTAGAAGTGTGGCTAGTTTGTTTCTCTCCCAAACCCTTCATATATGTGAACAGGACCTGAATAGTAGGACGTTTTAGCGCCAAGCATAAGGAGATATCCTTAAACTCTATTGATCACGTGACTACAACACTGACTACTACAACTTTGTATGGTCATAAGGAATAACGTTCTGATGGGCATTTGCAATCGCAACCTTATGTTACACATCACAAAACAATAATTAGAATCGTTGAACTAACAAGTTGCAAAGAATGTGGTCAATTGATGAGACATTTGAACCACGGTACGAGCGAATACTAAACAAATCTTCATTTTGCAAGAAATTTCAGATTTTCTAGCCCTACTCGATGAGAATGTAGTCTAGAATTTTGAATTGGCTTTTCTTCAGAATGTAGGAAGTTCCTAACAACAGCGTTTGTTATGAGAAAAAGAGAGAACCTATCACAAAGACATGATATCACCTTCTTTCTAGCAATATTCGTCACCAATCCAACACTTTCTATTAGTTTTTGTTAGAGTTGTGGATATTGGCAAGGATTAATTGGAACTGCCTCTTATCAGAATCAGTTTATCAGATGGAAAAATTCAACATCTCTTGTTTGTAGACGGCCATTTTGCCGTTTGTAAGTACTCGTACAGGCATGCATTTTTTATAAAGATATATGCTTGTGCTTTGCGCCCAAGGTAATACGTTATGAATTGAAAAGTTGTCACGCGACTGTGCGTACCATCACTACCTTAAACTTGCATAGTAACAACAAAGGCCACACTTTACTCAAAATGAAGGTCGTAACGTTTACGAATAGCTAGAGGTGTGCTAGGTGTGGTGTGGCTTACCAAGTAAGTGCTCAACCCTTTCATATGTTTATTACGCGAACGACGGCAGTTGCTAAGGTGATCGGACTGTGTACCACGCCGCGCCGGTGGTCGCCCGCGCTCGCTGCCCAAAGCGTCGCGCGTGGCGCTGGGGCCGCTAGGGCGCAGCCACTGCGGGCGGGCGGTGCGGGCTTAGGGGAGCGGCGCCACCGAGTGTCTGCTGCGAGCGATTGGAGCATCCCGCAAAGCCGCTTACCGACTCGCAATGTCTGCCCGCCCGCCCGCCCAACCATCTACCTGCCGGCCCATCTGCCTATATGTGTATCTACCTACCTATCCACCCACCTACTTACCTACCCACCTAACCGTCCGCCAGCCCTTCCAAACAGCCACCCATCTAGGACAACGAGGAACTGGGTATCTCCCGATTATTGCTCTCAAATTTCGCCGTTCCCTCCAGGCGAAAATTTGAGTACAAAAGTCTGTCTTACTGCAAACGTGCTTATATATGAGTATGAACTAAATTTGAAAGAAAACAGTACACAAGCTATACTGATTTTCTCATCAGATTTACTTTTTTTAGGGTATAGTGGGATTCAAAACTATGATAAATTATTACAGAGCCGAGCCACCTTACTACGAGTATTTATTACTATCCGGTAATACGAATTGGTTTTTACAATATTATTTTACTTTCGAACAATTTATCTTCATAGCATCATGTATGCACGTCATGAAATACAAACTCACGTTACTTGCTCATAAAGTGTTACAAGTTGAAATTCGAGGCATTTGCGGTGCCGCGGATGAAATCATTGAAATTAGTGCAACACTTCTGTTAATGTAACAAATTGTCAAATGAAAAGAAATATGATTCCCAAAGGAAACATCCAAAAATAATAGAGAAGTCCAATGAAGCGTAGAATATTTATATACCGTAAAAATCTGAAGAAAAGGAAAAGAAAAAAGACAAGTAAACAATCTTTCCACGAAAAAATATAAATAAAAATATAAACGTAGCTAATAAGGCTGCATTTTTAGCATTCGCATTAGATTGTCGAAACGCAACTTACCTACTACAGTTTCATAACACTTTCAAATGTAATTGCAAATAATAATTACAATGTTGCAGTTGTAGCAGTGTCACCATCTGTACTACTAAAATTGTCAGTGGGGAAGAAACTGAAAACAAAACTACGCAGCCTCAGCCACGTGATAGTGTGTCGTTAGGTACTCAGAAACTATTGAACAGTTTCCATTTTGACTGAAAAATGCAAACATTTTTGTTACTCTATTTATTCTCTTTCTGCGCGTTTCGGCTGAATCCTCATACTCAGTGCGTTCCTGCTTATGGCACAGTTGACGCATGCGACAAAGACGCTGCCCACTATTTTATATTTGTCATTTACTTGTTGCGTTATGGAGCATTATTTATATTATTGTTACCCAAAGCACCGTTATACTTTATATGTTATTGCATAATTCGTGAAGACTGTTTTTTTAATATGTAATTTATTTTAGTGTAGAGAATACCTTATTTGTTGACCTGCTGAGTATGCGTGCTACTTATTGGAAAACCATTTTGTGTGGTTTTCATCAGCAGCATTTTTGTTTTTGTAGGACACTTCTTTGTACTATTATCTATATTTGCACAAGAAGTTCAAGTTTACTTCTAATTTTGTCAATGATCCGCGTTGTTGATGGATATTCATTTAGAAAACAAGCCTTAGTAGAAAACTTTGAAGTTTATTAATTTATGTGAGTATTCTTAACGGTATAGTATGCTATAAGATTTGATATTCCATTTTATTAACGCACGTAAACGCCATAAATGTCAGTTTAAAAATATATAATTTAAGCATTGGGAATAGCCTATGTATCAAAAAAGAATAATATTACGTTCTGATCTCCTTAACTCCAAGACATTTTATAAAGTACGTTTTCGAACCTCCGTTTACATTAAAGGAACTTTGTATATCCAGATTTGTCAATTTCCGACAAAATCTAAAATTGACAGAAATGCTAAAATGTGCTTTAAAGTTTTTTCAAACTACACAAAGAAACATTATGGAAAATATTTTAATGCAGAATTAAAACAGTTAATTCTTGCATCAAACTATGTGGGCTAGAGAATCCGTACTGTTCTGTAATCCGATTATTTTAACTCGTGTAAATGAATCCCTTCACGGGATAATACGCAATATAACTACAGGATACAATGCGATGTTACTTGTCAATTATAAATTCATATTGCTTCCTTGTTAATTAGCTATGGTATTCTCACAGAATTGGGGTTCAAGAGCGGATTTGATAGTGTGTATGATGTACAAATTAATAATATTAATAATACATGATTTATTATAATTATCCTTTGTTGAAAATTATACTCAAGTTATTTACAGATACACAAAAGACCAACTTGCACAAAACTACAACTGTTTGATCATTAAGTCTTACAGTCAATTTGCCGTCACTTCACTCTGCCATATGATGCAGATATTTAGACAGAACGCAACCCGCAAGACATTGGTGTGCATCAGTTGAATATTTCTAGGCGCTCGCTTGTTGGAAATATGAACACTATTTTTTTTTTAAATTATTATCTGATAAAGAAACAGATTTTCATCGAGTTACTTCGAAGAAGGCAATACGTACTTCGCGAAATTTAAAATGTTGACCTTGTTAACTTCTGGTTACGCATTTTTGTAGTCAAAGAGATGTTCATAGATAAAATGACATCAGTTCATAGTTTTAAAAAAATGGAATACAGAATAATATGAATGTACTATGGAAATATTATTATAATTTAATAAAAGTTTAAGCCATTAAATATTTAATAACTACTTTATAATGAATATTCCTGCACTTTAATTTTTAAATAATTATAATTACATTTATGAAAATGCCTGTTGATATTTGAAAAATGATAGCATTCTTCACGTAACAAAATTGTTTTATTGACTAAAACCCTGCAAAATATCGTACACTCTCTTGAGTATAATACGAATAAATATTAGTCGTCAACGAACAAAGGAGAATGGCAATTATGTGCCTTAACCACACCACCATCTTTGCACCATCTACAGCAAATTGGTGAATGGTGTGACGAGAGATCTTGTAATTAATTTCCTCTTAGCGAACGAATGTATCTCAAGGCTTCTTAATGACTTCAGCGCGCCCTCTATTTACGCCGCGCGGACGGTCGACCTTGACCTGAGGCCGTTCCAAAGGAGCGCCTCACGAGGCCGAGGTCCTTTGCGAGGGGCCTTTTCAGAACCACTCGCCCCTGCGCCCTCCGACGGGGCGCCCCACGTGCAAGCACGTGCCCCAAACGCCCAACAGCAGCGCGCGTCAGCTGCACATTTATCTTAATATTTGAGACGCTCAAAAGTTTGAAACATAAAGACCGAATGTCTGTTTAGCATGTAAATCCTGCATTACTCTCAACCGCACATTCAAACAATACTCGTATACGAATTACTTATAATATGAAATAGTAGTTTATGTAATTAGTTTATAATTTTAAGCCTCATTACATGTGTATATGTTTTTAAAACATGCTACATTAGTAGAGAGTTTTCAAATGTGTACTAATGCAATAAAGCAAAATCATAAACGAATTGCATGCGTTTTTTGTGTGTAAGAGCATTATAAATTTACAAGAGAATCAATTAATTTTGCGAAACAGCTCTATTATGACGTCTCAGGTATTTCACATGTGTGGGAGAAAATATTGGTCGGTTGTTCCGTTTACCGAACCTTCGCACGAATATCTCGCTGCGATTGGCGGAATGTGTGTTGATGCAATCATTCGTGCCGTAAAATGCTAATACCTCATTCATGTCGTAAATTCTTATTTTATTAACGCTTTGTGCCATAGAAGAAGTCGTTTATAATGCTGGTATACATAAAATATTATGATGGTTTAATAGTACTATATTCCTAGAATTTTAGAATGTTGGAGTACAAACAGAGAGAGATGTAATATTAAAATTATAAATCCGTAATACATATAATGAGGCATAGACGTCTAGTCTGTTCAGTAGATGATTTTGATAATAAAAACCTGGTTAAGACCCAATAATCATCCAGTATAATATAAAGTACTACTTCTAAATGAAATTTTCTTCAGACTGTTGGTTCTATAACACATTACATGTCTCAGTATTTGACAAATTGGTTAATTTTTCGTTCAAAAATTAATATTTTTATTCCTCAAAAACACAGTTTGTAATTATCCAGGGAATACTCTTTTATGTCTGTTTGTGGCTTAACCTATTAACTTGACGTTCATAGGTGGTGTAAGAAGTCTGTGAACTTGTAAACATCCTTTTATTACGTAATATTTTCACTTGATATTTCTATCTAAAATGAAGAATTGTAGCTATACAAATAATTGGAATAAATTTTTGATAATCTTGAGAACGAGCATTATGAATACAATAGAAGTCTAAGGTAAAATACAGGCAATGTTCATAAATCAAGTATGAAAGAATGTGCTGGTCGGAAAACAATAAGAAACGGATGAAAGGGCTTAGGTTCAAGATCTACCATTTATAAGGATTCGTCCCATTGCTTTTGAAGCGCCTCTCGCAATCACAAAGCTCTGAATTCGATTAAGTTGGAGTCGTCTCCTCACATCTCATCACCATATTTCCATTACTGCGGAAAAGGAATCTGTGCAAGTTATTCAAACGCAGTCGACTCGCTCGCGTCCTCGTTTCTTGGAAGCCGAGGCAACAATGCGAACCACCCAGCCTCCCCATTACCACTGCCGCTCCCACCACGCCGCCGCCCGATCCACGCCCACAAACCAACCATCCACGCCCACAAAATAACCATCCACGCCCACTGGCCATCCACATCCACAACGTAGGGCCTAATCTAAACCTTTATACCACCTACAACTACGCATTGTTCACATCCCCATGAACACCCGCCGCCAGTTCCCCCAGAAAGCCATGCATGTGAACTGCAAGTTGCTCAGCGCTCATGCCCTCGCCGTAGCGCCCCGCCGCACCCCTAGGCCATCCCTCTTCCATCGCCACACCCACCTCCTCTTCCGCCTCCTTTGTCCCGCCGGGCCGCCCTCGCGCCGCCTCGCCGCCGCCCTCGCCGCCGCCCTCGCCGCCGCCCTGCGCCGCCGCGCCGCCCCCGCCGCCGCCCTCGCCGCCGCCCTCGCCGCCGCCCTCGGCCGCCCCCCCGCCCGCCGCCCTCGCCGCGCCCTCGCCGCCGCCCTCGCCGCCGCCCTCGCCGCCGCCCTCGCCCGCCGCCCTCCCGCCGCCCTCGCCGCCGCCCTCGCCCCGCCCTCGCCGGCCCCCTCGCCGCCGCCCTCGCCGCCGCCCTCGCCGCCGCCCTCGCCGCCGCCCTCGCCGCCGCCCTCGCCGCCGCCTCGCCGCCGCCCTCGCCGCCCGCCGCCGCCTCGCGCCGCCCTCGCCGCCGCCCTCGCCGGCCGCGCCCTCGCCGCCGCCCTCGCCGCCGCCCTCGCCGCCGCCCTCGCCGCCGCCCTCGCCGCCCCGCCTCTCGCCGCCGCCCTCGCCGCCGCCCCCGCCGCCGCCCTCGCCGCCGCCCTCGCCGCCGCCCCCGCTGCCGCCCTTGCCGCCCCAGACAGCCGCGCAGAGAGTTGCGCTCGTTACTGAGTTGTAAACGGGTTAGGGCGCAGGGAGGGAAAGGAAGGGTGAGGGAGAGGCACGGCGAGGCGCGACTGGTGGGTGGAAGGGGGATGTCTGGATGAGATGAGGGTCAAACGAAGTGACGAGAAGAAAAAGTGGGTCAATTGGAACGAAGCAAGTGTTGATTGAATGTTATGAGAAGAAAGTGTAAATGATGAAACACGAGTTGAAAAACATTGGAATAAGAAAGCGTCAATTGAGAAAGTTGATGAAATTGAGTATAAAGAGATAAAAACAAAAACTTGTAAGGTATGCGTAGGGACTTATATAAAGAACCCTTCCAAAAAATATGAGAAACATGAAGAAAATATAATAAGTGTGAATAGTGATACAAAATTTGGAAGACAATGTTGACAATTGCCGGCCAAATTACTTCAAATTTGGCGCCTTGTCTTCTTTAACGTCGTTTGATGTTCTTTGAAGTCGTTTCAGAGAAAAGGATCATACATTTTAAAATTGGCGCCTCCGAGATATATTTATCTTAATTTTCCCCCAAAAGCCGCGCGAATTTCTTCTCTGTAGACCAAACATTCATTTTTTCGTACAAGGTTCCTTGAAGTCGATTGTCAACTGTTTTCTATTAGTTCGGAGCGTCACCGAAAGATCGCACCATCTCCTGGGGGCGTAAATTGGCATTGTCGAAATACTAGGAATTTTCTATCGCAGACGCCTGTTCGCATTGTCACCACAAGCTAATGCAGAAAGCTGAGTAAAAGCGTTTTGAACGTCTTCAAGGTTCGATCCAGAGTGTGCCAGGCACTGGATGTAGTATATCACAAAGCAGAAAGCCACGGAATACGTAAGGAAAGGTTTAATTTCGTTTGGACAGAGGTAACTGTGACAACTTCTTCAATGCTCGTTAATTCGTTCTCCAAGTAACAATCCTTGTCAATTGTGTGTCATCTCTTTTCCAGAACACTTGTCTCAGAAAAACTACTGAGATAGAAGAGGCGTTGTTTTGTTGACATTTCCATCAAAATGCTCTCCCAACATTTCTTCGACTATTTCGCCGCCTAAACAGACAACGACAAACATGACGAAACAGTAATTTTCTTTACAATGAAGAGAAGTGTCACGCACGAGTCAAATAATTCCAAACGGGTAATTCCAAAAGCTTCACTGCCTGAAAACTACCAATTTCGCACGCGCGTCGTAACACTTTCTTTTCGCCAACACTTTTTTTTTCCTTCCTTTTCATTTATTATTGCAACCTGACTTCACGATATGAAATTGTCAAAAAAATTGCTACACAGTCATTTAGACACTTTATATTTAGAAAACAATTACAGAGCACTGAAGATTTGAAAATGAGAAACACTGAATATTGAAAATTTAAGAATACCGCAATTTCAATGTGGTTTCCACAATTATAATATTTATCGCAGAAGGATTCGGTGAAAATTACCACGCTCTATTAAATAAAGATGAGGGTTATTAACTCAACTACCTGGTTACATCCATCCATTTTACATCCTGGTAATTATGTTGTGACAACTATTTTACTTTCAGTGTGAGAATATCCAATTGAAACATTTATTTTTACTGATTTTTTTTCACTTCAGTCTAAGATGCTTAAATTCAAGCAACGATTTTTCGTAGTTATTTTTGTTCTAATACAGTGTAATTGCTCCGTAGGTACATCCGCAAGGCAACGCAATGCAAGGCACGGCGTTGAGCGAGGCGGAAGACGAGGGGCAGGAGTGAGCAGGAACCAGGCAGATCGCGGTGCAGAGCGAGGGACAGGGCTCAGCGATGCAGTCGGTGGAACGGAAGTGGGGGGAACAAGTACGTTCCAAATATAAATAGAAATACTTCCATTTAAAACTAAGGCACAATGGGGAACACACAATGTTTCCCCTTTCCTTTCTAATTTGCGGTTGTTATAAATAAAAGTAATTTAAAAACTGGATGCTTCACATAGTATGTAAAAAATAATGTATCACTTGTAATTAAAAATAAATATTTTTCTCAGTATACCTCAATTTCCGCTTAAATAAACCTTTCATTGCAAATTGATTGCTACCACAACAAATTAATCTGCCTGTAACCAATGAGTTGAGGGGATCGATGTTAACAAACAAAGGTCAGATCAGCACTAACGAGATAGCGCGTGACAGAGGTAAACTCTTGGAGATTGACAAGTACCAGTGATTCCAGGAACAAACAAATCGGAAATTGAAGGGAGAATCGAATTGTTTTCCCTTCGTCCAAGCCCGTTATTCCCACCGACACCACTCTGTTCTTGCTCTTTTGGCCTTCATTTGATAGAGAGCGTAGAGGTGGAGAGACAGATCGAGGTCAGTATCTTTCCCATTCTACAAACAAACAGTTTGCGTTTAACACATTACTCAATTCTGATAGTTTTCAATTAATAAACAACAAAAAAGAAGTTTACATTCATTACGTAATATCATAATCCGTAGTTGTTAAAGTATTACTTTGTATACATATTATCACTTGAAAGCACCTTGTTTTATTTCTTTTGAATTAATTTTGGACCTCAAATTTAATGTCATGTTATCTTATGATTTAATACAATTTTCTATGCTTTTGGAGTCGCAATGATGATATCATTTCAAATACTCAAAGTAGTCACATGGCGCGAAAACCCTTTGTACAAAACCAAAATTCCATCATTATGCATTCAACTACAAGAATAAATAAATAATGCAATATTGGCAACATGGCAATATTTTACAAGTCATGAGTACTGACAGGTGAAAAGCATTAGAATTTTTAATATATTCTTCTGAGTTATATGTAATAAAAATTTATTTAATTGTCCTTTTACTTTTCACGTTTTTTTCATTGAATCAAAATTTGGAGATCTTATTGTATTATCATTTATTGTGTTATAAATATTTAGAATATTGTTTAATGGTGCGAGAGGGAGAGAGGAATCAATTGCCAAATTCCAAAGCATAGTTTTGAGAACTCTGGCTGATACCCCTTTTATATTAATATTTGCTTACATATAATGATGTAAACTTCATTTCACACAGGTACCAAATCTGCTCCATTAAATTGTGTTTCCTGTTTGAAAAAATATTTTCTGGAGAAAATTTAATTACATCTTTAAAATCAATGTTTATCTACTTAAATGAGAATTTGTTATAAACATAATTTCACAATCCTTTATTCGTAGCAGCGAGCGCATCAGTGTAAAACACAAATATTGTGCCGTTTCAATGGATTCAACTAAATTAGTCGATGACGTGCGCAGGTGCGTTTATACCCATGCGTAAATAACTGCATTGCGCAGAAGGCGCAAGGGACTGAGAGAAATTACTCGCCTGTATTATTTTCTCTAAAATTTCGATGACTGCTTTTCGGTCAGTGGCCCAGAAACATAATTGAAATATGAAATAATACACGATATCCGAATTTTCTCACCACGTACTGTACTAATATTAAAAATATACTAATTTTGTATTACATTTGAATTATTTAACGAGTTTTCTTTTCATTGCATGGTACACCAGACACGACATATTTTCAATTTTAGAAACCCGACATAGTACCACTCCACAGAAAAATAATAGGATTTTCTCTAGGGTATATTGGTAAGCCTCGTAGTATGAATGTTGCCTACATTACAATAATTAACGGTATTACTTTGTTAATCAATTATTAAATCAGTAGAAAAAAGTCATTTGATAACCCATTGCAGCTGTAAAACTTTATTTTCTAATATCTGCAGAAATGATAATCTACTTAGATTTGTAATCTAATCAGATTACAAATATAAACTAGTTTAGGTAGTTCTCATCTCTACGAATGTTTATACCTCTGCAAAGTTTCACTTAGCGAACAATAGCAATGAAGAGGATATTATGAATTGAGGGTTATTTGCTCAGGAACTGCTTACAGAAGCAGGACTCCCAAGTAAGGCGAATAAACAAAACTCCCACAATTAACTTTACTTGAAAAGAGAAGTTTGCATTCATCTGTGTCGGCATCTTGAGGTGAATTTGTAAATGCTCTAGCGACAGTTCGCAGTTTCTTTGAATTTACATATCCACTCCGTAACAAGATGATGAAAACAAATTCGCATGAAGTGTGGTAATTGAAGGATATGCTCCTAATTACTGACATTGCGGTGAACGTAAAATATAGAAATATATAGAATTCGTCTACACAAAGGTCATCCAAAACATCAAATTAATAATTTTATACAGTGGTTCTGCAATATCCTCTACCTCTACATTTACTTCTAGAGAACTAGCAATCTTCATTTGAGCCATGAATTTAATTTTGCTCCTTTTGCAGTTTTAGTGACTGTTTTATAGATGGCAGGACTATATATACAATGATTTTCAGTAACGAAAGGATATATAACCAGGACGATACAATTTTAACATTTAGCTCGTTCGAATGTCTTTAATGCTGGAGATTCTATTACATGATTGACATTGTGTGAAACGGGATAACCGGATTTGCTGGCTCTTCAAGGGAACGCATTCAACATTTTTACTCAATCTGTGACTTCGAATCCGAGCTCGGGTGAAACCGCGTGACACGCACTGTGTACTTAAAGCAATTATGATAATTTATTTTCCATGTTGCGGTCGTTTTAGAAAAGTATATCTTGTAGATAAAAATAATCAAGCATTTATTTTTAAGAGATGACTAGAGTGCGAGCTACATTAATTAAAACAACTCGTATTTAAAAGAATTATTTAGACGTAAAGGTGTTTATTATTTCAAGACCTAAATGACCTAAAGCACTCGGTGGCTCATTGGTTAGCGTTCTCGTTTCTATTGCGTAATCCCGAATTCGATTTCCGGTCGGGGCAAAATTATAACTGTATGCTCTCCCAACAAATGTCCCTGTATCTATTGCTGGATGCAAGAGCTCACCCTAGGGTTAAGAAAACCAGAATATACCATGGAGGGATTGTTTCGTGTAAACCATGTGAACCCTTTATTCCCATAGCCGAGATACTGTGCCACCGCTGGTCGGTCGTGGCCCGTATCGGGCTGTCGAGACAAGAGCAGGCAGAGAAAATGACCCAAAAACTTAAGACAGCTTCAATAGTAGTATAAGTTTAGCTTTCTATGCTAAAGTGTTTTACAAACAATTGCCTAAGAAACTCAAGTATTCCCTGTATTTGGTCATCCTACTTGGGGTATAAAAGATTTTTTTTAAAGACTTAATATGTCTGTAACAAATAATTTACTTCAGCTTCCAGGTCAGACCCTCATCTCGATCAGGTTTTTGTCCAATTTCCCTGATCCATTGAGCAAATGCTGAGATAGCCCCTTGTTTTGATTTTGGACGTAAATATGGCTTCACTATGCGCAGGTTTTTTGTTGTTTTTTTAACTCTCCTTTTGCTTGTAATGGTAGGAGAGGAGATAAGGGCGACTAACAATTTTGTTAGCAATGCAGAAATATTCTACTTGCAATCGTTTACCGATGCAAATAAGTTTTCTATAACTCAGGAACGAAAATGTCTATTTTTTAATATTGCTAATCCCGCGCTTTTTTAATCTAGTTTTACTTATTTATTTCAAACTTTTACACATCTTTGAACTATTTATAGTTAAAAAGATGGGAAGGGATTCGGGAACTCACGAAAACGTGCGCAGATGATCTTCTCCGCCAAACGTCACATACAGTTTAACTGTTGTTTTTTTTGACTTAATAAATCTAATCTAACCTAATCTAAGACAAAGATGAAAAAAATTGCAGAAAACGAAATATTTTAAAGGCGTATACAAAAATTTAGGGACACAAAGAAAAATGACCTTGCCGATAAATATGTTGGCGTCATAAAAGTAGAGGAACGAAACATTCCCATAATGAGGAGCAGGGAGAAGAGTATTCATTATGAACGTTCTGCAACAGCAACACCGTAAGAAAGGTGAATAACGCTTGCGGCAAACAATCCGTTGCCTCCTGAATGTGGATTGTCAATATGAATAACGAAATAGGCGAGCAGGTCGGCTGACCGCGAGGGCCGGACGGTCTGTTAACTTTGTTAACACGAAGGCCGCACACCATGTAATTCATTGTAACGTTGTGCCTCACACGTTGCGCAGTCGGTTAGAGTACTTGCATCTCTGCGCACAACGAGCGCTATATGCGTGTCGTCAGCCTTGGTTCACATTAGGGGAATGAGATATGGAATGAAATGTCAGATCAATGCGCATACATCACTCGACTGTTGCAAATTTTGCAGTACTAGGATCAAGATGATTAATGAGCAGGCACTGGAACTGAAGCTAAATACTCAAAAAAATATGTTTGGTTCGTTCACTTGCGAAGGGTGAAAACCGCAAATAAATTAGAGAGAATAAACCTAAAAATTCAATTATAAAATTTAAAAAAAATGTCAAAGAGGTATTGAATTTGGGAAATACTTAAAAGAAACGGTCCTGACGAATATGACGTCTCATCAATCAAATAGGTTTACAAGACCGCTACCGCTTTTAGAAACCGCTTTTAGAAAATATACGGAGGTAGACAAAATATGTGAGAAAGATGAAAGTCAAAAATGATGTTTTTTCTCTCAATTTCACTTTTAAAATAAGCTTCAAAATTTTCAGATATAAAGTTATGTAAAACAGATATTGTTTTCCAAACGAAATGAATCGCAATCAGAACTAATATCAAAATCAAGCACAAAACTGAAATCCAGCACCCCAAAAAATTAATTATACTCGTACGTAGGTCAGCGCCAAGAAATCGGCGATAAATGTAGCAGAGAGGGTACCGAGTGGTTGTAAAGTTATTGTTCTTCCGTAACCATTTGGAGTAGCTGGAACTTTTCCTCGGCACACCTCGTAACTCACGCCACGCGGCCCTCGAGCGCCCACACCAATCGCTTCCCCAGCGCCCCCGCGGGCGGTCAGGGCTGAGAGAGAAACAAGTTGGAGCGCGTCCAGATCGCCCGCCGGAGCAGCGGCAACATCTGCTTCTTCCGATACATTCCCCGAGAGGCCTTTTTGCGCGCTCTTATTACGAGTCCGTACCGCCTCTGCAGTCCCCGCGCGAGTGGTATCTGTCGCTATTTCCTGTTCCAACTCGCTCCACGAGATTCAAACGGACAGCTAGAAACAAAACAACGCGGTCCGGGATGCGGCGTTGCGAAAGTGAACGAGGGGAAAGAATGGAAGGTAAGGGAGAGGGAGGAGCGACAGAGATGGCAGGACGACTAGAGACACACAGGGATACATGCATTTAGAAGTAGAGAGGAAGGGGAGAGAGATGGGACTGTAGAGTGAAAAAAGAACAGAAGAGTTTTTGGCGTATGAGAGGGGGTGCGTAGACGACAGAGAGAGATACTTGAAAGGAGAGGAAGAGCGTGAGAGAAAGAAACCTAGAGAGGGGGAGAGAGACAGGGGGAGCAAGAGTGCGAGAGGGAAATGGATAATGGTGCAGGTGCAGTGAAAGGGCGAGTCAGGCCATGAAAGTGCGAAAGGGATAGAGACATAGTCGAGCGATGTTCGCTACTTCCTTTTCTTGCCCTCCTACCACAGAGTGCGCTCCGAACGAACCCGAACGCCCTCTACCGGGAGCGCCATGGAAACAGACGGAAACAAAAGACGTCGGCCGCTGGGCAGTGGGCCTTCGCAGGGCCTTCCATTCAGATGTGCTGGCCGGAAAGGGACGTTTCTGCGCTGTGAATGGCTCTGACAGACATTCGCCCTTCTGTTTTCCTAGGGGAGAGACTGAGGCGGCCACGGACGCTACAGAAACCTTGCGTGGGAACGAAGAGACCACAGACACACGCGCCTACGAGCATCTGCATTTACGCACCCGCATACATTGTTTTATTGGGATGGACATTGAACTAGAATAATAAAATTTAAAACATTAACAAATTTTGTTTTGAAAGGAATTTGACTATTCTACTGAAACAAATTTTGTTATTTTTGCTTTAAATAAAAGGTCGTGGCTCCAAGATGTGTTATTATTATATTATTATTATTAAATCGTTTCACAGAAAAAACACTACATTTCAATAATGCAAGGTGTCCTTAAATAAATAGAATGGACGCTTCTCAGTCGTCATTTGTTCAATAGGTCGTTTTCAACATTGACCACATTCCACGTACGTTTGTTGACTTGCTCGTTTTAATGGGAGACTTGCAATAAATCTACTAAACGCAATCGATATTTTATAACAAGTTTTTAATTCAGAAATATATTAATGTGTTTAAATGCTAAAATCAGCGGGTAAATATAAACGCAATCTCCAGTAATTGTCTGACGTGTGTTTTTACAAAAATGTTCAGGGATTAAATTTATTTATGAAAAATTACGTTTTAAAGTAACAGAAAATAGCAGTATTTTCTACTTTAGTCTGCTATATATTATGGGGATATATAAATCTTCCTAAATACAACATAATGCAATTACATTTCATTTTCCTTTTTATTGAACTAGTACTACTCAACTATTTGAAAATATTTTTATAAATACGAAATTATACACAATCTCTTAGGCGATCGAAAGTCGTACAGAAATTTCAGGATTTAGAAAATAGTTCAGTAAAATAACATACGTCATCAAACAATTGCCGTGAGAACGGCGTTCTTATTGATTCGTAACATACAAATTAAGAATTACAAATCGACAAAATTAACACTACGAAACGTAAATTGAACTAATAATTACTCAAAAAACACTTATTAATAACGAAAACGAAATGTGCAATTCGAAACATTCGAAAAGAAAATACAGAACTTCTATAAACTATTGTTTCATATGAAGTGTGAGGTTTTGAAGGTTAGCCTGTGTTCAGCGTCTCTTCCCCAGATACAATTGTCCTGGCGATTCTAACCTTATTTGCTACCGACTCCTCAATGTATTGTTCTGTGACACTAGTTGAACGTCATTCGTATTTTTTTCTTCAATCCAAGTGACAAACTTATCATACTCTTTCATAATTTTTAGGTAAAAGAGACAATTCTGCTTTCATATTTTGATTTTCTAGGTATAAGAGACAATTCTGCTTTAGCTACTTAATTATTGCCTCTGAGAATTCTGTGATGAATCCATTTCACAACGAACAATTAACACCGCGACCAACCACGGCCGCCCCTATTACAGTCGACCTTGGCGTACATTATGTACGTAATATACCATTCTACATCCAGGTTCAGTGACCATTTTACCCTTGTAATAACTTAATAATGATGTTGTATAAAAAATAGAATGTAATTCTTTTAAATGTTACTTTCTTCCACTCATAAGAATAGCCGCATTCACTCCGTCGTACATGCGGGTTTTCTTTCTCGTGCATAAAACAACACATTATAAACATTATAATGGCATAATATACTACTGAGATTTTCGTTTTTCCGTAACAGACATATATAACATTTCTCTTGCATCTTTCCCACAGGTCTTTCTTTTGTGCGATGTTTGCACGAGTTCAGCTAGTCGACGCTTTATTTCAATTAGTCATAGTTGTAATTATTGAAAAGCTGGCAAAGTAAATAAATGAAGATAATACTCTTTCGTGTATTGGTGTCAGCATGAAGGTGCTTTTAGGTTCGAAAATTCCTCTCACAACGAAAACGTCTGTAGATTTCGACGAAATGAAACAAGCAATCCTTTGTTAGGTGCAACGCGCTTACGGGCATGGAGGATTGTGACACTGGAATCAGAAATCATGAAACGAACAAGCCAGTTTACGGCTGGCCTATTGTGGAACTAATTACATTAACCCATCCATTAATCATGAAACACGATTTATTTCTGTAATTTTTTAGACACTTTCATCACTTGAATTCTAAAAAGTACATTATTTCAGACTGTCATAACCTCTATGGTTGTCTATTTCTCAAAATATCTGGAGCAATATATTGGAAAAAAGGAATTTATACAAGATGAATTCTAACCAAGTATTCATCCCTTAGAGTCCTGTCACACTAGAGAGATATGCGGCCACAGATTTGTGAAATTTGATCTGAATATTTTTGTAAAACATAACTTAAGTAATAATAAACATACTAAGTAAAATCCTATATGGTAGAAAACCCTTGTACTTAATTATCTTTAGCTTACTAGCGGAACCCAGCGGACGTTTTTCTGCCCTTCATCGCTCTCTTTCTCACTCCCTCTCCCTTTCTCTCTCCACCCCTCGCTGTCCCTGTGTGACACTGTGTTTTCCTCTCTGTCTGTCTTTGCCTTTCTCTGTCCTTCTATTTCTTATTAAGTTGCAGATTCAGCACGTCTCTGAGCAGGTGTGGCAATATCGAGAAGCGCCGGACCATCAAAAATGTAATTTAATGTTCCAGAAGACCTCATTCAGTAGATTACGGTGTGATAAACATTTGTTTGAAGATTTGAGTCTCATAATTTTGGTTTTCAATGCTCTAGACCGCTTCAAATATAAGTTATTTGATGATATAGATTCAATAATTCTGTCGAGTGATGCGGGTTGCTTGTGATGTGAATATTTAGTTTTGTTCTACAGCGCCATCTAGTGGAGTTACAATAAAATTAACAGCACTTAAACTTTCAGGGGGGGAAACACGCACATTTACTAACTTTCATGGAGATAGGTAACACGGTGAAGGAGTTAGTAGCTTTTAAATATACCAACATACATTTACATATATAAGATTACATTTTATCAAAGTGTTCAAATCGCTTATAGAACACCACAAACTCTGCCTGTCTGGAGAACAACATTTCATTATAAAAACGTAGAAATATGAGCATCAGTATTTTAAAACGTTACACTATTTTATTTTTCACCTTAAAATGAAGAAGGTTTCTTTTGAATAAATCAGGGATTAAACACCATTCATTCTCCCTGAACATGGTTGAAAGACTCCTGTCAATTCTCAATTGACTGATGCCAATAACATCTGCTCCGCAAACACCCATAATGCGCACCGAAAAGTACACAAATGAGATCTGGGCTTCTACATAAAAATCCATACCCGTCGACCTAGTATAAAAAGTCCTCCCCGCCTTATTGGCGTATCCAACTGACCGGCTGTTACGAGCGCTTTGCGATCGCACCACGCCAATAACCCCGACGGACGTTCGTCGCAGGCCTCGCAAAACCATGTTCGGTTGCTGGGAGGGTGGGAGGGCAGGCTGACCATCACGCCCACAGGCCACGACGGGGCGAACAAATGAATTGTTGGCCGAGCGCCGAGACATCGATCGCGCGCCGCGTGAGAAAGCTGTGACTGGGAGGGGGGGAGGGGAGCATCTGGGGAAGAGGTGAAAGGGCTGCTGACGTGGGTGGCGAGAACAGGAGGGGGTGATGCAAACGCGCCTGGTCTGGAGAATGAGGTCGATGATGTTGGTGTACTGCCTGGCGTGTCCGGCAGGGGCACGACGGGACGTCAGGTGATGGCGATGGGTACGGCACTGACTGTGTTGATGCTGAGAGAGTTGCCGCCGGCAGTGGTGGCGTGATTACGAAAAAGAGTTGGGTCGATGATGGTGGTGACATTCAAGGGATGCTGGTGTCACTTGTGGTAGTAGTTACACATGGAGATGCCGGTGGTGTCACGTCGGCTTCAAACACTACTAGGAATGTTCACAACTTGATCTGGCTCAGTAGGGAGTTAACACAATACCGAAACATTGTTTTAGTGAAGAGATAGAAAAATATGCAGATTAAATAATATTATCCCTTGCTTAAGCAATAATAAGAAAATGAATTCCAAGATTTGATAGTTAAAGTAAACTGTGTGAATAAGGAGAAGAGACCAACTCCAGTTTTCGTCTACAACGCGCCCTGAGGAACATCATACCACTACGGTGATTTGGTGTTGAAAGTGAATCGTGCTTAAATTAGAATACAATGCCTGTATTCTTCTAGCTATGCAAGTTGAAATCATCCTTAATGTGTTAGCTCATTCTGAGGAGAGTTAAATAAAAATGTTGCCGTTCTTTCCCTACATAACTAACATAACCTTCTTGCCAACTTTACAAACGCCCATGATGTTTCACATGTTCATGCTCTTGCAAGCATTCCTAAGAGTTTTAATCAATTCTAGTTAAAACGAACATTGTTTCATTCAAACCACAAGGGATACCGAATACCGTATACTCACATACCGACGATCACATACAAGTACATCTTTGTGAAGCTGGCATACAGCCCAGGTAAGAGCATTTTCAGTGGCAAGGTTGGGCGTGTAATACAGAACATTAGCATTTACAGCAGTGTGGATTTCACTCGTTAAATTGAAATCAGCGCACTGAGAGTGCAAACATTTTTCTTTTCAACCATTATGGTTTTATTGTCATGATCAAAAGCCTAAGAACGGTAATGAAAACAAGCAATGATAAAAACGCCTAAAACAGGTTCAAGACGCACCTCAGTTTATACGTGATATCTTCATTGCCATTGGCACACTTCGGCCCCTCCATCTCACACTCCACCACCGTTTCTTAACCGTTTTCATATCCTTCTTTTCCCTTGGAAACTCTTTTTTTTTTTTTTTGCCATCACCCCCTTTCCGTCAACGCCTCTTTGTTGCTGACGTCTCCTTATGACTTCTTCGTCACTCCCTACTTCGCTTCATCTCCATAACCTTCCTTTCCTTTTAATGGGGCGGAGTAGAGCGTGAGCGTGAGCGTGATCTAGATAACCACAGGGAGAGGCTGCAACAGGCCCTGCCCGCGTGTAGTTGACGCTTTGAGCAGGGGATGGTTTCACGGAGAGCGTGAAAAGGGGAGACGGAGAGAAGTGTAGGAGTGACGAAGGGGCAATAAAATTACACGTCACCATAAGCGACTGGATTCCAAACCTTGTAATCGGGCCCGTTTAGTTCGAAAACAGTTTTGGATAATTGCACAATAGAATTGTTTTTCAAGTTGGTTGGAACTTTATAAGCTCACAATAGCTCTTACATTAATTAAATGAAAAATTATAAGGAAGAAAATGTTAGGGTTGACAAATTATAATATTTATTTATTTATTTCAAAACATTAATTATTAGTTTATTTATTTGCATGGTATAATATTTAGTTAATCAGAGTAGTGAGTTTTACTTTAATTCTTCAGTACTAAAATTATTAATAACATTCTTAATTTGTTGACTGGTCCTTGAAAGCTCTATTTTTACGATTTTCATAACTGTTTGAATATCATAAGTGATTTTACGAAATAAAAATTATATATTACAAATTCAATATATTTTAAGAATGAATGCGTTAGTACTACGAAACTTTAAACACTTTATGAAATTTGCAATAAGAGATGGTCACGAATTCCTCATTGTCATGAAAATGCAATCAATTAGTTTAAATGTGATAGGCTAGAGAAGAGAAACCCGAAAACTTTACGCCACATGGAAAACAAGAAGTTTGACTTTCACGCTAAGATATCAAAAGTAGTCTAAAGGGGAAATTAAGAAAACAACAAATGTTCTAAGTTCCCAATTCATGTTAATTTATTTTTCGCGTGACAAAAGTCTCTAAATTGGATTTCATCCAATGCAGCTAAAATCAGTAATTCCATTTCATAACTGCATGCAAGAAACCAATCAAATTAAGAAGTCAGTAAAAATGTGAAGGTATTTATTTTTCATCCGCGGGTTTGGTGATACATCTTTGATTTTGAATCCCACTTGGTAAATCAAAAACAGTATAACAAAATAAATTTATAATGAAAACAAATAAATTTGTTTTCTTTCCTTACTTTCATTTGGGACCGCATTTTTTTCTTAACTTCATTGGGTTCGGACAAAACAAATGAAGGCATGAGGCTGCATAGCGCAATTTATTGCTGACTTTTATAATTTTTCAAGTATTAACATAATAGTGATTGGCAATTATCTAGTCATTCACTATTATGATTTTACTACTATGGCATTACACTTGAATGTATATGCAAAGAGCTGCGAAGGGTTAAAAGCAATATCATTCAGGTACATGATATCTCGTGACCAGAATTTTTAAATATGGACAGTAGAATAGATAAATATAACCTATTACAAAATTGCAAGCGTATTAAAATATAAAATACTATCACAAGATAAATTTTAAAAAAGCTGTAAGTAAAAAACAGATGAATTGACGAGTAATGAAAAACCAGAAACGATACTACATTTAATTGTGCATATTCGTCAAATCTTTCATTTAATTAAGTTAGAACAATGAGCCAATAAGCAAGCGAACTGAAACAATTCCAGCTCTTTCTGGGAAGTCAGAAATAGTTCAGAGGTGGCAAAAACACTTGTGGTGCAGAATTCGTACAGTACAGATAGCAGATGCAGAGAATTAGATGATAGGGTGCTGATGATGAGGGGCGAAGGGACAAATACGACCTATACCGACTAAAAAATTCACATTGTTCTCGTAGAACATAATCACAAACAATTGCTCAGCATCAAGTAATATAATCTGCAGAATTATAATAAAGTTCAACCGGTCATGTTTCTGACGCATCTAAACCCGTAATGCCCTAGTCACGGAGATTTGGTGTATCTGCCAGCGGCTCAGGTGGTTCAGAGCACAGGCTGAGGTAACTATAGTGCCTGGAAGCAATATATCCTTGGTTTCAAGTCACGATGATAGGATGATTTTAGACGCTAGTGAGATAGCTAAGTCAATGTAGTCGCTGTCAGAAAGATAATTCTATCTTTATAGATATTTTCCGTGATATCTACGAATAATGCCGACTAGTACCCTATTAAACGAGCCATGAAACTGCAAAACTAGATATTTCTTTAAGTTTTTTTTAATTTTTCAAGGTTGTGCGCGACAAATTTTTCCATTCATACAGCAATTCCGATTTTCAGGGGCAAAATTGTATGTGTATCATTTCCACCAGTACCAATCTTTACTATCTTTAGAAACGGCGCTAAAGAATCATAACCCACACTAGGTGTAAAGTTACAGCTTAAAAGAATCTTCAAATAGAATTTGGGGGCCGAAAATTTGAGCTCGTAAAGTTGAGGTGATTCCAATATTTTCCTCTCTGTACAATAGTACAGAGAATAAAAGAAATAAAGTTAATACAAATATTTTCCAAAAAAATATTACGAATATCAAGGATCAATTTCTAAAGCGAATTTATTTGTATCTGAGTAATCGAGTAGGAAGATAGTAAAATCTTGCCCAACAAAGAATACTTCGAATACATTTCACCGGAAGCGGTACTTATTGAAAGTTCTGGTCAAGTGGAGCCATTTGTGATTTCAAAGGTTTCCTTTTATAGACCTCTTTCCGGAATCTCGTGCACTTGTGAGCATGCCGTGGCATTCCCAGGAAGTTTGACAAAAAGGCGGTCGACGTGGACTTAAGTGATTTCTGTCACGCTGCCGCGGCCTCTGCCTTCGCTAAGCTTTGCCACCAGCCCCAAGGGACGGCGCGCTTCCACGAAGGTTGCTACCTCCAACAGCCACCTCCAGGTCCTCGCTCGATATTGTCAACAAACATTATTATGTCAGCAGCCCCAATGGCACTCCAAGCGATGTTATCTGTAGTGACACCGAGCTCTGTGACATTTGATGTCATTTCCCCTTTTCACTCTTGTGACTTTCTCAGAGTAGAGATCTTCGACATTCTGTAAGTTTTGTTCTGAACTCAAATGATACTTCCACTGAATTTGTCGTTGGTTCATTGTGGTGAAACGTACTTATTATCAATCGATCGAAAAGCGTTCGATTCAATTTCCTTTATTATCTTAATACCCCCAGTCGTACATTATCGTAACACAAGTCGACATCATTTTCACGCCCAATTGTATCGTCACTGCAATTAACAGTCAGTGTTCCTTATTTATCGTTTCTTCATATATTTCTCAGCATTATCTATAAATATTGCCATAATCGTATTACAAAACGTTCTATTGATTATTTCCAGTTCAGTAAGGTATCCCTAAAAATAATACTAGTACTTAATTTCTTTTTTTGTTGATATATTCTATTTATACAAGGTGTTTAAAAAAATATTAATTCAGTTTTCATAATTGTCTTTGTTGTCTGCAGTCTGATTTTCATAACAGTATGTGTCACGTTTTTAGCAATGAACCGATCTTTGGTGGCAGTCAATTGAGAAGAACAGTGTTCTACAACTTCAAATGAACAAAAAAATGTTATGTGCAAATTGTTAACCTTTTTATTGAGCTGAGATGTTTGTTGCGTACAATTGGAATAATGAAAAAGAAAGTTATATCACTTTAAAAAGTATGTAATGAAACAAGAATAAAAGAGACTGCGAAACAATGAAAAACATTGGTTATCGCGAATTTAATGAATGGCGAATGATTGAATTGAATTTTGTTTGTGCATACCAAAATGTCAGTATGTTTGGGTATTGTGAAAACCGACTGCGTGGACAACTATGACCGCAAATTTTTAAACAACTCAAAAGAGTAGAAGCATTTCTTTAACGTAATTAATATATTTAAAAACTTCACTTATTATATTTGTGTAGAAAAATAGAAACTTAATATGTTGTATAAAATTTAGTATCATGGTTTGTCATCGATATTCTTCAGCAAATCTCATTTCTCACAGTCTGCTGTATTCAAAGAGCAAGGAACGTTCAGATGCCTTTGAAGTCCTTCTTCACATGACAAGTACAAGTATATCCTCTTCCTTTTGTACATCATATTCTCTGTGTCTCAATCTGATTCAATTCCCCTTGTCAATTAAATTCTTCCAGTGTTTCATTTAAATCTTAAATTTGTAAACAAAAATTAGTGCTCAGAGTATTCAATAGTTTCTTCGCTCCCTTTTATTGAATTTTATTTATTTCATAATTAAATTTAATTATCCTTCCAATTGACTTAAATTTAATTCATTTACCTCTAGTTCACATCATCGCATTTATTTATCAAGTATTTGTGATGTGGCTATTGGAATCATTAACCAATTTAATTACAGTTTCCACCTTTTGAATTATGTGTGTTAATATTTTTTTCAAATTATTGCACGTAACTACTTGACATTAGTACGTGATTTGACTCTGACTTTTTCAAACTGAATGATTCGTGTTAATTTCATCGAATTGGTTTGAAAACGTTTTGTGTACTTCAACTCTTGCAGTTACTCGAGCTCATGCGTACTCTAATTGACCCAGTAAATTTCATCCTTATTTAGAATAATATGGAGAAGAAGAAGAATGTAGAGGATGAGAAAATATAGAGAGGAGGAAGGATGTGGGGGAGAAAAAGAGAGGAAAAGGTGAACGGAAGGAGGAAGGATGTAGCAGAGAAGAAGATGAAAGTGTAGAAAAAGAAGAAAGATGTAGAGGGGAGGGAAGTGAAGAGGAAGAGGGGGAGGGGGAGGAGGCGGACGTTGCGGCGTCGCGTGGGAGCCGAGCGCCGCTCCTCGGGCGGCGGCGAACGTCGAGGGCGGAATGGCGCCGGTGACGGACTCGCGCTCTGCCCTCTTTGGGGAAGGCCGAGGGACCTTCTCGAGCGGAACGCGATTGCCTACAAACTGGTTCTACAATTCAACTATGAATTATTCCAAGAACGTGGAAAAACAATTGGTTTTTAGGAAAGATCATTTTATGCAATTGATGAGACACCATAGAAAAAGCACGAAAATGGGAAAGGAAATTACCTCCCATGGTCCATCAAACTTATTAAAAAACACAAAAAAGGAAAGCTGGTAGATTATGCTATGAAAACTTAAGCATGCGTAAATGCAGTTTATAATACACGTTACGCTGTAACGCACTAAACCATCTCACACTGATCATAAACTGTCATTCTTAGACCCATTTGATATTGGGACGATTTTATGGGGTCTTTAATAATTAAACTAAAAAATTAAGATAATATTTTTAAAAAAGTGTGAAGTGAAGTCGTGTAGGTAGGCGAGACCAAAGGAAATAAAAAACGAATACGAAAGTCTGTGCCATTCTGTAGTGCCATTAGTTTTTTATATGATAATAAGTTAATCGTACTTGGAAAGGCATTCACACATCAATTGAAAGCAAAACTTAATATTATTCAAACACTGAAAACGTCCCTTTCCACAACATGATTGTTTCTTTACATATATGTATCATTTTCACACTCTACTAATTTCAAATAAACTCGTTAAGCGGAAGAGAGAGAGAGACATTATGCGACTCAAAGGGTTCATTCATGAATTTTGATTCAACCCGTTCAATGCTACACAGCTCTCCCACTGCTACGTGGGGTTTGACACGAATGCCTCTAATTCGTGAAACGAGGCACTTACATTCTATCAAATTTTCCGGTTATGGCCAGCCGCGCTTTAAATGTTCAGCCATTCACAACCGACGATGTTTCACAGCGTCGCTGGCACAGTGTTTCAGGAACTCAACCGGGCCGCACGGCGTGCTTACAAACGCGACGGAACCAAACGCAGATTAACGCAGCAGCGCAGCCTGGTGCGCCCGCGTCAACAGCACTATCGATAACGCATTGTTAGGGGCCTGCGCGAGTCGTCACAGCGCGCTTGACATCGCGACTCCAGCGCTGTAACGATGACGAATGGAAGAACTAATGCGCGTGTGGGCGCTCTGTGACGCTGTAGCCGCGGGCGGCGTGGGCGTTGCCAGATGCGTCGGGACGTATTTTTCCAAGTGACGCGTGAAAACGCCTCAAACATCATCACGGACAAAGTGAAATTCTGCGCACGATAACAATATCGTATGATGCTAATTCAAAACCCGTAAGGGGATAGTCAGCAAAAAATTCCAAAACATCCATTTAGATTGCGTTTTTTCCATGTTACAATAAAGTTGGCATAGATTGCAAAACACCGCTAATTTCTCTCCAAAGAGAACTACCTCATGATCTTTGCCATAGATGGGAAGTCTTCTGGTGAGGTGCCGGCATGTGGACAGTTGTAGTACCATCGGAACTCTCTCCTCCTTCATATCTCGTAGTCAATAACAATAATTGTTGGTATTGTTCTTCATATAAAAAATAGAATATAAAACGCAAATAATAAAAAATATATCAGTTTGTAAATAGTAAATATAAAATATATTACAGACATGCTTTCTCGCACAAATGACGCCATTACGATTGAATGAATACAAAAAACCAATAAACTTCCAATCATTCAAACAGGTATCTCAGATAAATGTCAAATGGTTAAATGGTCAAAATGGTCAAATGCGTATTAAACAACTATAATCTGAATTAAACATCCACACAATAATAAACCAAATAGTCCATAATTACAAAAAACTTTTATCAAAACCTGATAGATTTATCAGCAGCGACCCATTTCAAACTACCGAAAAGCCGAACCCACATTTTCATTAAAGAATATATCCCGTTTAAAGTTTTTCTCAAATCTTAGCCAGCCAATATGCATAACCCCGAGTTCTTCTCCAGACTATCCTCTTCGATGGCTAGATTAAGTTAGCTTTGGTTTTAAACTAGCATAAGGCTGAAAACCCTTATGTAAAGATCTTAATACTTAACGACATATTCCATTTGAAAAACAATAAATATGTTTATATATATATATATATATATATATATATATATATATATATATATATATATATATACACTAAAGCATTCAAATGATGTGGGTACTTTTCAAATGTTCCAAGTATTGGCCAAGGTGGTGCTTGTATTTTCAAGATCAATTCCACTTTCCATTACTAATATGTCTGTGTCCACGGAAGCGCATTTTTCTGTGATATCCTGGTGAGATCAAAAGAACAACTGTTCTTTCGGAGTAGCAGTTCGGTCGCTTAAGTTAGTTCCCAGGCTCCGCTTCGTAGCGCGTTCTCCGTCTGTTCTCATAGCTGCAAAGAACGTAAAAAATTCGTTCAACACGTTCCGATGATACCCAAGCGAGTTGTACACGCAATTCCCTCCATTACCAGATCTCAAGTTGGAGAAAGCGCAGTTCCGCCGGATTTATTTCGGAAGTGGCTCCAATTACGAACTTACAATAAAATTCGAATGACCGCAAAAAAGTCAACTTCAAAGAAAAAACATTCCTCTACTTACTTAGAAAGACCACTTCTTAAATTTAATCGTTTATTACAAAAACCTGTCGAACGCCAAAATCTAATACACGCATTAGCGGCGGATCATTGTTCCAAGAGCACAAACTCATCATTTAGTGCATATTTATATGAAAAATATTCATTTTCCGACTGCGTTAATAAATTAAAATATTTTGAAATCAGACAAATTGGGAGACTTTTTCTCAGTTTTCTTGGAATGAGAAATTGGCGTTTGACGGGTCCCTAACACAATCGATGCAATTGACAGAGAGATTTGTACCGTAGCGGCCAGCATTATAGCTCCCCTTCTCTGAGCCCTCGAATATTAATACATATAATTGGACAAGTGGGTTCAGGGTAGATTTTCTGGAAGTTCTCCCATTTTCCCTACGTCACACTACAATCTAATCGATTATTATTCTTATTACTCATCGTCCCAGTATACTGGAGGACATCGCACCGAGTTTAAAAGTCCCAGTTCACGAGTTCAATCCCGGCTGGGAGCAGTGAATTTTAGAAGGGCGAAACAATTTTCGAACCTCATATCGCGCTTTGTGCTTAAAAAAGAAGACAGCCCGGGAAAATGTATAGCTTCTTATTGTTTTCCATTATATCACTCGCTCTACTAACCAGAAATCTGAAATATTATCAGCTGAAGCCGACGTCTCATGGAGACAAATCCCAGGTGCCGAAAGAGACGAGGTGCATTTGTTCGACAGATAATCTGGACCTCCGCTGGGGAAAAGTGTTAGGACACAGACCCGAAGACCGCTTCTGCACAAGCGTGCGAACGCAAAATACAAACAAAAACATCCCATTACTCGCATCATTCTCCACAAATCTCAGTTTTACAGGCTTCACCGCTGAAGTCTATTTGGAATGCCCGCCCACTGCCGGTAGCGTTGAATTATTGCCTGAGAAACTAGGAGTACAGTGCCGTCTCCCTTCACGTCACGCCATACAATAAAAAAATAAATTCACTTCAATTGGTGGATGACTACAGCCCTCTTGAATTAATGATAGTGTAATATGATATCCTGTGAATTTTTTTCTGGCGGAAGTTCAATCTGAAGTTTTCTCAAGTTGTGGTTACTGCTTATATTAATTATAGACATATTAATTATCACTGTAACTTATTTACTTCCTCCAAAACTTAGATTATTTGACTGAAGGTCAGATCACATATTATTTCAATTAAAATATCAATTAAATTCATTTTACGCTATACTACATTACCCTATACTACTTACACTATATTATATCCTAAGAAGCTGTGATTGAAATTATTGCTTTGTGTCTTCTATATAATTTTTCTCACGTTTCTCTTAAGGCTAAATGTCCCGACATTAGTACAATTTGTAGCCACCACGTGGCAGCACCAAAATAAGTAAATTTTACTTTACCGACAACGTCTGAAACAATGGTCCGATTTTCGATCTGTAAACGGCATTTGCGCCTTTTTAAAATAGAATTTTCGCTACTATGACCTTTTTCCAAAAATCTAACAAAAACACGAATTTGAAATTAGTTCTGAAACTTCCGAGAACAAATTTAAAAATGTGGCTTTATAGCGCGATGGCGACATACTTCCTGAATCCAACACCGTGACAATCATGCAAATCAGACGAATAAGAGCGTCGTAAACTCAAATTTACGAAAACAACTCGCCACCCCCCCTTCCTCTTCTGCGCCGTTGCGTCACCCACCCGCCCGTTGTGGGCCCTCTGTCAGCGCGATGGCATGGCCAGGCACGGCGGTTAAAGCGGTGCTACGTTTAAGATTAATTTTTAGCTTGCAAATTATTCAGCAATTAAAAAATAACAGTCTCCTTTTTCAGTTTTATGGGTACTGGCCTGCGATGACGCAGTTATGCTCGAATTAACAAAAAACAGAGTTGACACCCTTACGATAATATTCTTCTCCTCTACTCCAAAGATGGGTTCATGACCTGTTCTGGCTTCTACCAATTTCATTTCTATAACTTTCTGCCCCTGTGTCTTCTACCTCGCGTTCTACACATAAACGCTTGCTTTAGCCCTACAAAGAGAGAGACAACTCGCATAGACGAGGCTTGCGAGCACAACCGCATGGGTGAAAAAATGAGCATCAGCACGAAGATTTCATTCGTTATCGAATCCCGTCAAGCGATTTTTGCCGCTAACTTATATACCGCTAGTTCACGAGACAGTGCCTCCCGCGCAGGAGAATGGCCGGTCGGCAAACACATTCGTTAATTTGTTTTGGCTGTATACAACGAATTCCGCTGGCTAGGTGCACTCCGAGAGCTGCGCCCAGACTAACGCCCGCACTCGGACACTTGAACCGCAACACCTGCATTTGGCCCGAACTTGCCAACCGTTTGTTCTGTGTACAGACCGTGTCATTATATAGCTATTCAATTATAATTGCACTAAAAATATAGGAATATTTTGTTTCTCTACGAAAATCTCTGTGTGTTTGTGTGAGAGTGTGTGTATGTGTGTTATTTGCCTGTAATAGATCGAAAATGAAAACTGTAATAATTATTTACGAAATATGTAACGTAATTTCATCCATTACTTTACGAGATCAAATCGTAGAAAGAGAAATATCACGATTGTAGGAAGATAAACCACGGAACTCTACAATATACCGATGACGCAGCAATCCTAGTGCCAGCGTGATTATCCCTTCTCCCTTGCGCTCGAGCAAGCAGTATATTTTCTGGAACTTTTGGATATTTTCATCTAGATCTACCTCTGTTAAACAGGTTTTATTATTTTAAAAATATTTAAAATGACCAACTGGTCACATGTCATACTTTTCAAGAAGTGCGTATAATGTTTTTCCGTAAATGCCATCACTTAGGTCTTTGTATTTGA
This sequence comes from Gryllus bimaculatus, assembly GCA_017312745.1. Classification (NCBI taxonomy): domain Eukaryota; kingdom Metazoa; phylum Arthropoda; class Insecta; order Orthoptera; family Gryllidae; genus Gryllus; species Gryllus bimaculatus. The sequence continues at coordinate 340,872 of BOPP01000254.1, forward strand.
AATGTTTAAATAATATCCTTTGTGGTTTTGATGAAATTAATAAACAGACTTAGTAAATTATCTTAACTTTTCAGTTAAAAATTATATTTGTATGAAAGTTCATAAATATCACGCAATCACGTTTCGGGCGTTTAGGAATGTGCCGCACATTTTTCCAGTATGTTATCTTCAGATGCAAAAAGACGAACAATAGTGAGAACTGTTGGGTTGCAAATAATAATGTAGTGACTACATGATATAGTTACCATAGTGAATGAGAAACGAAATAAAACAAAGTTTATAATTCTATCTAGAGATGAAAAAGAATTCGTGCACACACACAGGCAGGGAGTGACTGACGGATGGACGACACCGACGGACTGACCGACGTACAGACGGAAGGACTGACGGAGACTGACAAAATAGTCCAAATAGTCCAAATAGTCCAAATAGTCCAAATAGTCCAAATAGTCCAAATAGTCCTATCAGTCATATAGGTCATATAGCATATGTCATATAGTCCATATAGTCCATATAGTTCATATAGTATATAGTCATATAGTCATATAGCATATAGTCCATATAGTCATATAGTCCATATAGTCATATAGTTCATATAGTCATATAGTCATAATAGTATCAGTCCATATAGTCCATATAGTTCCATTATCCTATAGTCATAAGTCCATATAGTCATATAGTCCATAAGCATATAGTCCATATAGTCATATAGTCCTAATAGTCCATATAGTCCATATAGTCATATAGTCATTATAGTCAATATAGTCCATAATAGTCATATGTCCATTATACGTCCATATAGCCATATAGTCATATAGTATATATCCATATAGTCCATATAGTCCCTATATAGTCATATAGTCCATAAGTCATATAGTCCATATAGTCATATAGTCATATAGTCATATAGTCATATAGTCATATAGTCAATATAGTATATAGTCATATAGTCCATATAGTCCATAGTCCATATAGTTCTATAGTCATAATAGTCATATAGTCCTATAGTCCATATAGTTCATATAGTCCATATAGTCCATATAGTCATATATCATCTGTCCATATAGTCCAAATAGTCCAAATAGTCCAAAATAGTCAAATGTCCAAATAGCCAAATAGTCCAAATAGTCAATAGTCAAATAGTCCAAATATCCAATAGTCCAAATAGTCCAAATATCAAATAGTCCAACTAGTCAAATAGTCCACATAGTCAAATAGTCCAAAATAGTCAAATAGTCCAAATAAGTCAAATAGTCAAATAGTCCAAATAGTCAAATAGTCAAATAGTTCAAATAGTCCAAATAGTCCAATACTCAGGATAGTGAGGTCGACTTTTGACATATCGTCATGTAGATGACTTGCTGGGTCGATCCCCACTTGATCGACTTGATGGTCGACCCCCTCTTGATCGACTTCCTGGTCGGATCCCCACTTGATCGACTTGCTGGTCGATCCCCCGCTTGATCGACTTCGCTGGGGTCGATCCCCCTTGCTGGGTCGATCCCCCGCTTGATCGACTTGCCTGGGTCCGATCCCCCACTTGATCGACTTGCTGGGTCGATCCCCCCACTTGATCGACTTGCTGGGTCGATCCCCCCACTTGATGCGACTTGCTGGGTCGATCCCCCACTTGATTCGACTTGCTGGGTCGAGATCCCCACTTGATCGACTTGCTGGGTCGGAATCCCCCCACTTGATGACTTGCTGGGTCGATCCCCCCACTTGATCGACTTGCTGGGTCGATCCGGCCCCACTTGATCGACATGCTGGGCGATCCCCCCACTTTGATCGACATGCTGGGTCGATCCCACTTTGATCGACATGCTGGGTCGATCCCCCACTTGAATCGACAATGCCTTGGTCGATACCCCGCACTTGATACGACATGCTGGGTCCGATCCCCCCACTTGCTCGACTTGCTGGTCGATCCCCCCACTTGATCGACTTGCTGGGTCGATCCCCCCATTGATCGAGCTTGCTGGGGTCGATCCCCCACTTGATCGACCTTGCTGGGTCGATCCCCCCACTTGATCGACTTGCTGGTCGATCCCCTCACTTGATCGACTTGCTGGGTCGATCGCCCCACTTGAATCGACTTGCTGGGTCGTCCCCCCACTTGAATTCGACTTGCTGGGTCGATCCCTCCCACTTGATCGACTTGCTGGGTCGATTCCCCCCACTTGATCGACTTTGCTGGCGTCGATCCCCCCACTTGATCGACTTCTGGGTCGATCCCCCACTTGATCGACTTGCTGAGTCGA
>BOPP01000254.1:343821-360061 GCA_017312745.1 Gryllus bimaculatus
AGAGAGAATGAACGAGCCTGACATCGCGTGAAAGTGGCCGTGGGAGGGTCCCTGCGATTTCAAGTGCCAATTTACGGCACTGGGACAGTGGTTCGCGCACAAAATAGACTGAAGCGCTGGAGAATGTCACGACCAAAGTCACTGATCGGCTCGCTTGCTGGGTGTTTTTTTCCCTTCTTCTTTCCTCCGGCTTTACACTCGCCTTTCCATGTCCCCACGAGTCTACTATAACGTCCTGTTCATCACGCGAGCTATCTCATTCTTTTTTAATTGTTCGGGGCTGACTCGAATTGCGAGGCTGAGGAATGCGTCCAACTGTTCTTGAACACAGCTGGCCCCCCGCCCCCCGCCTATATCTGCAACTATTAGCTGTCCAAAATATACGTACCCAAGTATTCATAGACAAAATCGAAAATCATCAGACCGAGAAATAAGGAAAACAAATAAGCAATAAGTTGGATTGTCATCATGTGTAATTTTGTATCTAAATCACAATATGGCCCTTTTCTTACCCAGGCAAGTAACTTCTAACGGCTGCCTCACAGGCCTCAAGTCCTTCCTTTTTAATTGAATGTCACAGTTCGTACAAGATGCTTCAGTATAGTTTACTACCCGAAAATGCTGTTATGCCAGCGGTGTGTTGAAGAACGCCCCGAATTCTTCTTTGTCACATTTCTTAATAACGAGACGTATAATTTCGCCAGCTTAAACTTGTATTGTTTTGGGCCTTTACTCACGAAACGAAGCCATACCGTTCCACAATCCAAAAGTCACAAACCAAAAAATAAAATGAAATACGCTATACATTTGTGTTACGAAGCAGAAGCACAACATGTCACCAATCATTGAGTTTCAATCATCTCTCAGAACAAGCAACAATTCTATACTTAGCATGAAGTGATACTAAAACCTCATACAATGTGTCAAAGCAGTTTTATATTATTACCTCGACTGTTCGCGTAGTTCGGCAAATTGCAAAACCACTCTATATGCATATACTCTCACTGTAGACTTCTACTGACAGACAGTAAGTGCAATAAGACGCCGAGATAACGTACATCTGGATAGAAACCATCAGCAGGTTTTCCCCTAATCTGACATATCAATACCCCAATTCCCACAACATATCTGGGAAAATATCAAGCAAGAAGAACCAGAAGTATAACCGATCTCCGCCCATAAAGCTCGCAACTCAGTGGAACTTCAGTTAAAGTGACCATCTGTTGCCTATAAATTCAGCCACAGATGATCCCGAAAAATGGACACTTCGGCACTGGAGTGTCAAATACCAGACGCAAAGTCCCGAAAACTCTACGGGATTTTCAGTCCAGACCAAAAGACAAGACTAAAGAAAAGTTATTCAAGAAAAAAGCAAAGAAACTGGAAGAAACAAATGGAGATCGTAAGAAAATTTTCAGATCAATCCGAAACGATGACCACCGGACTGTAAACCACAATGGCGGAATGTTAAGACACGTGAACGACAAAAATAAATAAAACAAAAGAAGAGATCCACGAAAAAGTGGGAAGAAGTTAATATGATAGGCTTACCATAATAGAGTAGTGTATAAATATAGATGAATTACGCAATAAGAACCTGAGATCCGAACAAATTAATTGGGCGACCAACCAACTGAAAAAATGGGAAGTCTACGGCTGTAGATAATATTCCAATCGAACTATTCAAAGACACAGGAGAAGAAATCTCGGCAAAAACCAACAACAATTAATGCAATGTGATCTGGAAAAGAAATAGTGAACCAGCAGATTTGCAACGGCACTATAATTATCCATTTACCAAAGAAAGGAGACAGCGAGATTGTGCAAATAAGAACACCAATTGAATGATACCGTGGTATTCAGTTAAATGCGGCAAATAATCATCTCCTCGAAAAAGAAAAAGTATTTTAGAAATGTTGTTACTGTAAGCATTAATACTTTATATTTTTTTAAAAAAGCAATTCAACATTCGAAAAACTACTATCTCCTCTGGAATGACTACTCTATCTACTTCTATCTACTCTGGAGTGTTGTGTAGATTGCATTACGTCGTCGTTAAGCGTTAGAAGTGAAGCATACCTAAGATCATACTCACTAGAAAAGATTTCCTTCGTTTTTTAAACTCGTTGACTGTTCAATATTATTTATAACATTGTGTCCGATATGTCACAAAAGAGTCACGTCTAACTGTTTTTCGCATGATGCAATTCTACAATAACCTTTTTCTAGAAAATCCCACTTTTTAATAAAACAAAAGAAATGGACAGGGAAAAACATGCTCCAATATGCAAGCAAACATCTAGGAGTTATCAAATTGCATCATTACCCTTATTCCATTTTACGTAGCTGTATGAAATGGACTCACCACAGGATTTATTTATCCCTTCAAAATTATATCAAATTATAATAATTTATTTTACATCCAAATAACTTAACCAAAAATAATCTGGGATAATAGTCATGATTCATAACTAATCTTATTTCTACTTTTTATACTGTTGGACGTTTGGAGTCAGGATACAGCTTACGCCAGCAACCGCTATTTTAACCACTTTTTAAAATTTGAAGTCGTAGCGCCTTCCTCGTCCAGAGTCATGTGCATGATCTTGCCTATCTGGTGACGCACGCGGTCGAAGATTGTTGCCGACGTTTCGACATCTGTCGTGGTCTACCATGCCCATACCATCCATATTGTTATGGGGTCATACCAGCCCTGAGGAAGACCGCGACAAAAAATGGTTCGAAACCGTCGGCAAAACAACTCTTCTGCGCGACGTCACCCGGACAGCCAAGATAATGCATTTTTTAACAATTTGTCCGAAGAACGAAAACATTTTTAAATTAAGCGCGCTAAATTTTACTTGAAGAAAAGAGATTCACCAGATGAACTCTTTAAAAGGCCAGATAAACGTCGTTTGAGCATCAAAAATCCGAGTATGTAGGATAAAAGAATTCGTCGCGTATAATCCTGCTGATTTTTTAGCGATTTGAAAAACACGGAAAGAACTTAGCACGCAAGGTGGAGTAATCAACCAGCAGACCTTAGACAGTAAAAATATATCTACAAAATAAAGATGTTAGGAGAGGAATACATGCTGATATCTTCACACAATTAGTTTCTGTTTTTAAAAACTAGTTAAAATCGGAATTAATATTTTGAGTAATGCAATCAAAAATTTTAAAAATGGATTTGAAGGAAGACGGGAATATGTTAAAAAGATAGTTTAATGTACTACTATTACAGACCGTTATCCTCGTCTGTAATAGTAGTACAACGAATCTCTAGTTTTGATATCCGTGGAAACATAGATGTTTAAATGCAAATGTGACGACGCAATAAACCGAAGTGTGTGATTGCGTGTCCGCAAGTACCGCTTCCTTCGTCGGGGCTGGGGCCCCCCGCAACCGGACGCGGGCCTGGCCGTCCCCGCGGCTGACAGAGGGCCCACAACGGGCGGGTGGGTGACGCAAAAGGCGCAGAAGGGAAGTGGGTGAGGTTTTTCGGTAACAATGTCACTTTACGATACTCATCATTCGTCCGTTGCATGGACGTCAACGGCACGTTGGGATCAGGAAGCATGTAGCCATTGTACTATAAGGCCACTATTTTAAAATTGTTCTTGGAAAGTTTCAGAACTAAGTTCAAATTCGCGTTTTTGTTAGATATTGAAAAGATTATCGTAGGCGTAAAATTCATATTATTTAAACAAGCCGTCAAATACCGTTTTGCAGATCGAAATTTAGCCACCAATTGGTTCAGACGTTATCAGTAAAGATAAATCTCCCTTTTGATAGTTGTTCGACTTTATTGAATTTTCCTACATGTATTTTTCGTGCATTAGCTTAAAATCAAAATTTATTCCACCGGAACATACATTTTACACACATAATGTAAATATATACTATTCGATTTTCGCAAAAAGCATACACTTCAGCTAATTTTTCCAAATTGTAGTAAGGAAACGACTTCATCGTCGTTAAAATACTACATTAGAGACCTTGGCAGCTATTATATGCAGATACAATACTATCGGCGGCTGAGTTTAATTTTGTGAAATCTCCCACATGCCACTCCATGCGCGACGCTCTCTCCTCTCTCACACAGCAATCGTCCGCATTCGCGTCTGGGGAAGGATCGAGCGTGGATTGGAGACGACTGAGGATGATGAATGAATTGCCTCAGAGCACAGTGCGCGAGCCGACAGCGGCGGGCAGGACAATGGACAAGTGAGTGGTGGCGACGGGCGAACGCTCGCAGTGCGCGTAGGTCAGGAATGGTGGTAAGGGCGATGGGCAAGGCGCCGTACTGACAGTGAGCTGTGGGTGATTGGGTGGGCGGCGGTCGCATGGACGCTGGGAGGTAGATGTTTGCGAAAGTTCAGTAGGGAGAGAGGGCTTGATCCGGAGGAAAGGTGGGCGTAGGGCAGAGGTAGGTGGGCTGTAGCATAGGGCGCGTAGCGTGGGGCGGACAGAGGATGAAGGCGCGAGTGTGTGGTGGCTTAACCCGGCTGAGGCGGATATGCTGAGGGCGAATGCTGAAAAGCGGAAGGCTGGGAAAGGACCAGGAAGGGCGACAGGCGAGGGCAAGGACCCGAGGGAAGGCGAGCAGTCCGAGGGCAAGGACGAGCAAGGCGAGGAGGGACGACGCAAGGGCGAGCGACCAGGGAGCCGAGGGGGACGAAGGGACCGAGGGCAAGGACCGAGCAGGGACCGAGCAGGCAGCAAGGACGGGCAAGGGACGGGCAAGGCGAGGCGACAAAAGGCGCAGAGCAGACTGCAGACCTGAGTCGAAGTGACGAGCACGGAGATAGGCACGGACCAGGCACGGGCCGAGGCGGGCGAGGCCTGGGACCGGGAGGGACCGAGGCAAGACAGAACCGAGGCACTACCTGCGAAGTGAAGAGCTTAAGGAAGGGGCTAATGCCGAGGTGATAAGACGGACGTGGGTGGCGAGGTCGATGGGTGCTCGGGCCGCCCAGCCTGTTGCTCGGCCTCGCTGCTGGCGGGTGTGCGCAGCTGCGCCAGCTGCAGACCGGCGCGTGGGAGCGGATTTAGGAGGCGCGGCGCGGAATAAAAGAGCTCGCCCACGCGCCCGCCACGCCGCCCGCCGCGCAAGCGACGCGCGAGGGCGGCGGGGCGGGGGCGGGCGGGGCGAGGCGACAAACGCCACGAAGGGCGCAGTGGCGGGATGCGCGAGGCCGCCAAATGGATTGGTTCATTTGATGAGTGATTCCGGCACAGGCAACTGCTACGGTCATGTAGTCCGTAGTGCCAGTGCATGTTTCCCTCCAGCCGGTGCTCTGAACTACACCCACTAAAAGGTGGCACACTCGGCGGCGACTCTACAGCCGGCTTGCGCTTTTCCAACTGACCTGTCTCCCGGCATCCTGGGAGTTAGTGCATTTAAGTTTTGTGTGTGTGTGTGTGTTGTAAGCGGTAAGAAGAGAACAAGGAAGGGAAAGGAAAAAATCGCGCGTAGTCCGTGGTCGTTTGATAGGGTACTGTTCCGGCATTCGTCTGGAGAAACCATGTGAAAACTATCAATCGGAGCAAGACGCCGCCAAAATTCTCCTCAGACAGCCCACTGAATCACCTAGCCACGTAGGAATAGTGTCGAAAATCTGCCGCCGTCGAGGACTCGAAAAATAGGACTCCTGGTCAGAGGACTGCAGCCCACCACCCACCGAACGCGGATATGAGATGGAGTAGCAAGTTTTGCGGTGGAAAGCGAGGAAGGATAGGAGAAGGAAAGCGGAGAGCCGTTGCGGCTGGTGAGGTGTAGAGTCGAGAGGGCGGTGTGGCGTTCAGTTTTCAAGGGGATTGGTCAAAGAGGTTCTTAGCGAGGGGGGCGGGAGAGGTGGAAAGAGGAGAGAGGCTGCGCCCCTACATGTCGTGGAAATGGCAATAGAAGCTGCGCTGGATGTGTTGCGAGGAGAACATTGTGAGGAAGGCTCGGGCTGCGTCGATTTAAGAGATTCTGGTCTTTAAAGCCGGGATGGAATTATTCTGAGATGGTGGGAAATCTATCCCTCATGTCAAGAAGTTTAAGAGCGGTGATATAGTAGTGTACAACGGTCGTGGAGAAATATATGGATTAGACTTAGGGGAATATTGACTTTAACAGCTGAAACGCCAGATCATCAATCAATCAGCGAGAAGTGCTCACTCACAACTTCCTTTAAATATCTATTACAGGTATTTTGGTGGATATTTTCCTGGTAGAAAAAGTTAATTTAATACTTTGCAATTTCGTATAAAATTAAAATTTTAAACATATTATAGGTGCCCGCTCATCTTAGTAGTGGCAAAATGCAATTATTCTCACATACTCTCTAATGATAAATAAGCAATATTCCATTGTTATCTTTCCGCTCAGAACTATTTGATTTCTTATTCCTTGTAAATTAAACTGTAAAAATCAAACTACTTTATGCAGTGGTATATGGCTTAATTGTGCAAAGGCATTCCCAGTACTGGTCTTTTATATAAAACCACAATTAAATTAATGTAAAACTATTTCGAGTTACTGATAGACTGGCGGTGATCGCAATAAAATTCACGGAAAAGCATCTAAATACAGTTATCACGTAGCATCATCGCGATGCACGCTCATCGCGAATTAAACTCATCGCGATTAAACTCATCGCGATTAAAGCTCATCGGCGAAATCATTGAAACTCAATCGCGATTAACATCATCGCGATTAAACTCATCGGCGATTAAACTCTCAAACTCATCGCGATAAACCATCGCGATTAAAACTCATCGCGATTAAACGATCATCTCGCGATCAAACTCATCGCGATTATAAACTCATCGCGATTAAACACTCATCAGCGATTAAAACTCATCGACGATTAAACTCATCGCGATTAAACTCATCGCGATTAAACTCATCGCGATTAAACATCATCGCGATTAGAACCATCGCGATTAAACTCATCGCGATTAAACTCATCGCGATTAAACTCATCGCGATAAACTCAATCGCGATTAAACTCATGCGCGATTAAACTCACGCGATTCAAACTCATATCGCGAATAACTCATCGCGATTAACTCATCGCGATTAAACTCATCGCGATAAACTCATGTCGCGATTAAACTCATCGCGATTAAACTCATCGCGATTAAAACTCATCGCGATAAACTCATCGCGATTAAACTTCCATCGCGATTAAACTCATCGCGATTAAACTCATCGCGATAAAACTCATCGCGGATTAAACTCATCGCGATTTAAACGGCTCATCGGCGATAAACTCATGCGCATTAAACTCATCGCGATTAAATCATTCGCGATTAACTCATCGCGATTCATCGCGATTAAACTCATCGCGATTAAACTCATCGCGATTAAACTCATCGCGATTAAACTCATCGCGGTAATGCAGGCTGCGCTTTTCTGTTTCATTCTTCTAGATGTTGTTCGTTGAAACATTTTAGAACGTTGGTACATATTTTAAAATGAAATTTCCAAAATGGATAAATAAAATGTTCGGTAATGAAAAAAGTTTTACAACTTACAACGTAACCCAATCGCCGCTTAACACTTCAGCGAGGAGTTGGCGCGTATAAGCTTCCCTCCTCTTTAACACTCATTCCCAGCTCGACGAAACGTACGCAAAGTTACTATTTACGACCCCTGAACTTTTCGTTTCAATTTGCGAGAATTAAAGCAGCGGATTAGGGAGCGGCCAGCCTTCGGCGGTGACACCTCGTGCACACGCACTCTCGAGCGCTAACAAGCACAAACGCGCGCACGCGCACACACACACACCAAACAAACACACGCTGCCGGTGCGACGTACTGTGATACGAAGATGTATCACGAATGGCTGAATACCGTGCTTCTCTCGCCAATATTTTACGGTTTCGCTGTTAATTATAGAACAATAGTGGCAACCCAATTTTTAACTTTTACCTTATGAAACGGTTACTTTATTTTTCAATTAACAATTGTGAAATACGAGTAGTTTTAACTCCGCGTCAGGACTGTCATTGACACGCGAGTAAGGGTCACTAACTACACCTTTGAAATACCTATTACTAGCTCAGCGCGACCCTCCCTCAAGTATTTTTCTATTCAATAGCTAAATTTGTACTTTGCAACTTCGTAATAATAATAAATGATAAACATATTATAGTTGCCCGGATCATACATTTCGAGAATAGTCATATGAAGCTTTATGGAAAAGTATTGATTAAAATATTAGGTAAAATTTTTGTTTCCCTACAAAATTACGTTTAATTATTGTTTTATGAATCAAGTCGTAGACATTCAGGTAATTCCTAAACAAAAGTAATTAAAATAACAGTATATTCACAACACAATTTCACCATAGTACTCCGAGCTACACGTAAACCACCATAAATACATATTTTTTCAGAATGTACGGTAGAGAATCGGCTACAAATTATGTCATCGATTTGTCTTTTTGACAGAAATCTAATGAACTATAAATCACCTCTGTAGGAGCCGTAAGTTATCCAAAATGTGTTTAGGTGTTTTAAAACACCAAAAAAACATACTTCAGAGACATTCCTTAGAATTTTGTGAACGAATCCGCAATGAAAAAAACAGTTCCCTCACAGTAAACGCGAATAATTTTGTTTCGATTAGTTTTTGTTTGTTTCGTGAATTGAAAGCGGTCTAACCTAAGTGGCGGACAGACGAATGATGGTTTCTCAAATACTATAAAAGGCTCTTTAGTACTTCAATGGTGTGATGAATAAGTAAGGTAAATTGTGTGAATGATGGGCATACACTCTAAAACACTTGAGAGCAATTTTAACGCTTAACATGCATTTCCATTAAAACACTTTAAAAATTTCAGAATGAAAGTCTAAAACTAAGTATAAAACATTATTAAAAGAGTAATGGTGTTTTAAAAGGTCTCATTACCTTTCCAGTTCGTTTTAATGGAACATTGTAGATTAAGTTTTCATTACTATCGCGGCCTTTTATTTGCGTCCTAGAAAGACTCACGGATAATTCATAAACCCAAATGATGCGAGTAAGTAAAATTAAATTATGAAAACGAAAATAATAAAGGATTGGCTACATGTTTACCTAGGGGTCATGTCTCCCTATAACATGTAAATCAAAATGTGCAAAAGAAAGTATGATACTATGCTGGGGTGTGAAAATATAATGGTGCATTTCTACAGGATGGTTTAAAATAAATATAAAAAAGCTTTTGGTCATTCAACTGCCCAAAGGTGATTACGTTTTGAGGAAAAAACATGGGGTGGTAAATCTCGTTTAAGAATTTTTCACATTTAACATTTGGCCCTAAATGGCGTGGCACTCATCCTGCACGGATCTTTGCCAGGTACAGGCTCTGGTTCAAGGAAAGTGAGATCATGTGCCTTCCAAACAGAAGCATACAGGCTGGAATAAGCAAGTGATATGTATTGAACATACGCATATCTACGTGTAACATTTTTTTGTTTAATTTGGTATTTTTGTTACATATATTTACCCTGAAGTCGCCCTTTCGCATGATGCTTTTTCCTCGTTTCCACAGAGAGGAAAACGTTTTGTCCGTTACTCGGCGCAAGGAGTGACGAGCGACACACTATGAAATAATATTAAGGCTATAACAATACATACTTATAAGCATCGCATTATAAGCATCTTTTGCAATTTTTAAAAATTCATAGAGCTGAAAAAAATCGGATCTGTTTCATTTTATAACTGTACTTTGCTCTCTACAAGAAGACCTTTTTTTTTAAATCGAAATTTTTGAGAAACTTTTTAAAATGTAGAGGATTCATCGAAAGTACTGTCCAAAATTCCAGATTCAAGGGACGGTGACATCAGCCAGATGGATCGGAAAATATTAGCTTCCACGAAACTCCTGACTACGGTTTAGCCGCTAGCGTTGTTCGGAAAGCCGGAAGGACGTTTTGCCTTTAACCATTTTTTCGGAATTAAGGTCTCACAAAACGTGGAGTTTGTTTGACAATATGTTTTTGGAAGTAATTTGCTACATAATTATGTAACAAGCAATAATTATCTACTTTTTCGGTACCAGGAAATACAAATCGTAATTATTAATATCTAATTTTGTATAAAAAATCATCGTTTTCGCTGTAACATTTTTTAATATATTAATAATTTATATTTTTAATACATTATCTTCACTACGTAAATAGTATGCGAAAAAGTAATATATTCACCGGCTAGATGTGATATTCCTAACTGCTCGGAGGGAGGAATAGGTGTTAGCCCCACTCGCTCCGACCCAGGCGGTACCCTCCGAGCAAAATACCAAGGCGAAGCGACGGCAGCCACTCCGTCATCCAACTCCCCAGCGCCCCATCCCGCCGCCAGACAGCGTTGCAACCGCCGATGTTCCCTACCAGCGGCGATAGTCACAAAGACCGCCATAATGTGCGCAACACTATTCATTGACCCATTACGTCCAAGCGCCGTGAAACTTCAATCCAAGTGAAAGGCAGAACTGGTGGCACATAGTAGATGAGGGTGATATTTAACTTATTGTAAAAAGAACCTTCATTAATCGGAAACAGAACTTAAGGAACATTTAAAGTCAGTTTTGTTGACTGCTCATATATGAAATATATGAACAGACACAAGATCTTGTAGGTTCAGGCTTTCATGTCTACCTCTCGTGAATCGTGTCAATGGTCTCTGCAGCTAACCTTCCTACTCCAGGCGACCCGGCGTCAAACCACTGGTGGAGCTAAGTCGCCAAATTAGACTGCGAGTCCCCGTGAGTCAGTGAGTCGCCGCGGTATGAAATGAAGCGTCTCTGCAGGGTCTCCGGCGCGCAGTAACATTCCCACCTCCTCAGCACGAAACCGGGGCACGAGTCGGCTGCACCTGCTCTCCCCTCCAGCGGGGAATTCCGCACGGGAGGAGCGTCGCTGCCGAAAATACCAAGGCCGATGAAGGCCGGCGCGCGTCCCGCCGCCAGACGGCGCGGCGCGCGCCCTTGCTCCCGGCCAGTCGAGTGTGGGCGATGCAGACAACGACCGCCCGCCGGCTTTTGTTTCTGCGCGTCGCCCCCCCCCCCTGCCCCCTTTGCAAGCGGAGATGGCCACACGGCCTTTACTCGCTCCTCTCGAGTTCTCTGCGTTAAAGACAATTTCTAAAATTATTATTAAAGGTCGCGAAAACGTTTGAAATCAGAACGGAAAGGTACTACGGGCGTTACTAGGTGCCATATAATATGACTTGCCAGTCGGTTACTGAACTTTTGCAGCTCGAGATATCCTAGGTTCGTTCCAGGATTTAGGAGAGTTTTTGAAACTAACTTAGTATGACGCTTCTTGTTCAGTGAGAATTTTAGAAACTGGCTGATATGCTCATATTTCACGTTAATTTCGTGGATCAATTCAATTTGACCTTCACGCTCGTCAGTCTGTACGTCATTCTTCCTTCCGCAGCATAACCGCAACCTTCTTAACCTTATGGCATGGAGACATGTTTATCTATCAGCATATGACCTACTACTTGATCTTAAAAGATCCCCACGTATAACGTTATTTCCTGGCCATAGCTTGAATAGGTTAATCAGCGAGATATCGGTAACATTGTTTAAGTAATGGCTAGTAAAATACAAGTTGATACAAATTGTTCATAAATGCAAGTTTCGCAAATATAAAATTTATTAAAGTATATATTAAATATAAACTATTTAAAAAGGTAAGTATAATTACATTTTCTGTGCATAGTTACATCTTCCTTGAGAAAAGTCCCATACGTGAAAGTAAAGCAACAAGAATACAGCAATACGAGGTGCTTGTTCTGAAAAGATGTACGACGAGGTAAGAGAAAGTGTAAAGGAGTGCACAATACCAAAACAAAATGTTGGACATACAAACATAGCCAGAAGGAAAAATGCATAAATGATGAGAAAAGGAATTACTTAAGAAAAGAAAATATAAAATAAATAGTAAGATTTGAAAAGGCTTAATGCAAAAGAGGATGTAAAACGATACGACAAATAGAGAAAGAGAACGGCTACACTAGTGAAGCGGAAAGGAAGTGAGAGAGTGAAGGGCCCTGAGCCTCTGCAAGGGCGCGGCGGCGCGAGGAGCAGAGGGGGCCGCAGCGACGCGACGGAAGGCAAGCCGCGGGATGAAATTAATGCAGTGGCGTAATCCGAGGGTCTCCCGCCGCCACTTCGCTTTCCGCGGGGCGGCGGCGCCGCTGCCGCGCTAAGCCCTTCCTCACGGCAAGCGCCCACCGCCTCGCGCGCCCACCGCCTCGCGCCCCCACCGCCTCGCGCCCCCACCGCCTCGCGCCCCCCGCCTCGCGCCAACCGCCTCGCGCCAACCGCCTCGCGCCAACCGCCTCGCGCCAACCGCCTCGCGCCAACCGCCTCGCGCCAACCGCCTCGCGTGCCGCTTCAAAAACAACTACGATGATGATGAAAACAACGCTGACGACGACCAATGATATTTGCACATCGTACAGTTGGTTTTGTTGGAGTTCATCTCCGATAAACACCAGTCGCATGCCGGAGCAGTAGCCTAACAAATGGGCCATGAACCACGCTCTATTACCCCTTACATTTCCTTATCGTGTCTTCACTCATTCCTTACGTGGCTGCACTGCCACACATGCCGGGGGTCTAGTCGGAAACAAAGCTCTTCCTTGTTGGGGAAAGCCGGGTGCAAAACAGGAGGGCGCCGGTCTCGCCTCGCAGCGGGGAAGGTCGTCGCCGTCACCCACGGGGCTAGCGAACTTAGCAGTGGACGCGCTCGCAATCACTATATAAACGACCGTTTTCATAAAAAAAAGAAATTGTTTATTAAACAACACTTCTGCACTGCGCTCTAACCCAACCTTCTGGACATTATTAAAGAAAAGAAATTGGGAGCAAAAAGCTGAGCAGGAACAAAGCGTTTCTCAGCAAAATGAGAGGACACAATTGTTCGTCCAAAGAAGATAGTTTTTCTTGCCCCCGAAATAACTCCATTATATTACATTAAGAACGATAATTTTTTAAATAAAATTTTCGTTGCTTATATAAGTAAATTCTTCTTTACGTTTTCAAATTTCCCTGATATGCTGTCCAGTTTCAGATGTAAATTCATTCAGTTCTTCTGTTCCAAAGTGTTTTGTTCGCATCTTGAATGCTGTTGAGCCGTCGCAAGAAGCGAGATGCACTGCCTCCTGCTCACAGCCGAGCAGCTGGGAACGGCTGGTCCGTGGCTGACGGCGTAGCATCGGCGTAGCATCGGCGTAGGCAAAATGGGCCTCCGCATCTGAGAGCACGGAAGGAAAGAGCCGCAGGGACAAAGCAGCCATGCCACCAGCACCCGCTTTAAAAGAAGCACCGTCTTACTTCCTATCTTGCGCCCTCCCCACCCCATGTTACGGTTAACCAACAACAGAGGAGCGGATTCTTGGTTGACACGAGGTATGCGACATCGATGTCAAAGATTTAAAAACGTCAAGGTTTCTATAAAAATGTCGATGTCTTAAACAACGATGTATCACAGTCGCTATTTTTGAAACATCGATGTTTTGTGCTCGATTGTTTTGTGTTTGATGTGTTGTTCATGGATGAATAATATTCTTCATCTCAACTGCGTAAAAGTTAACATATAATAATAAGTGATGATTTGGTAATCTATTTGTGTGTTTGAACCAAACGTACGTTGTTTATACTACCCTCATCATGCAGACTACCCCTCACGCGAGATGATCCTAAAGCTTTGGTATTTTCTTCGTCTTTCTTCGTTTTTCGCCCATGGAGAGGCGATTTTTAACTTATTGTCAGTTAAAATTTAATTATAAAATAATATACACAGGCACTGCCAAATGAAATTTTGTTGCGCATGTTTGGAAACATCGATGTTTTGTTGTGGATGACAAACGTATGAACACATGGGATAAATGAAATAATTATAATATAATGACACTAGTGTACATTAGTACAAGTACAAGTAGTACAAGGTGAAAACAATCTGGAAACAATGACTTAAGCGATTGAAACCCAAAACTCTAGCAATGAGTGGTTCCCGGCAGAGACATCCGAGTTACTTAAATCAGCACCTTCTCAAATTATTATTGTTGAGAACAAGTTTCTACAAGAGACAGAATATATCACTTTCAATTGTCGACAATTTGTATCTCTATTAAAGGAACGGTATTAACAAAAGGTTGCATTACGAGTAAAACTTTTCAAATTAGTAAATTTAGTAACAGACAAAATGTTCATAGAAAAATAGTTACATTCATACTGTTATTTTTCAGTACTGTTGAAATACTTAAAATCAATAAATAAAAACGAAAAATAATATTTACCGAATTAATAACATTACTTGGGTTATTTGTAGTGATTACGCGTTTTCATGAGCCTGTTTTCACGAATGGTCTTATTATATTGCAATAAAAGTAGAAAATTAACATTACGAGATTTACTAATATATTATTCATTTTATTACTTCTATAATAAATATTCATTATTAGTTATTGTTTTATATTACCTATCATAATTAAGAAAAGGAATTTCATTTTCGCCTGGCATGTACAAATGGGAAATATTCCCCGATTGCGTTGTTAAATCGTACCAGGTGAGGCGTTCAGCGAATGCGACTGACGCACTCCGACGCGCAACGGGTACAATTACGCGCTGACGCCATTATCAGGTTGTCACCGCAATGAAATGTCATTTCGCCAACCTGCACAGAGCCGGAGAATGCTACAGTGATATACCAACAGAAGAGCAATCTCCAATGGGAGGACGGCGATTTGGGAGTTGTAGAACGTCAGAGTAAACTGTTGTTTGCAACCCATTTTACACGGCTTCGCTGGTGTAGCTGTTAGCGTATCGGACTGATCGCAGGTTCATTGTCGATCGACGCCATGGACTTTTAAAGGGCACAAAAATTCTTCGGACGCCTTTCCTTCGGAGGTAGAGTAAACTCGGCTGTGTCGTGTAGTATTTACTGCATGTAAAAGATCCTCAGACCTAAATAAGCCTCCGAGCTAAATTCTATGCTCTTTTATCGCCCAAGTGATACTTTCTTTCGCTGCCACATGGGTAAGCGTAGCAAAATTTGCGTGGTCTAACTGCTCTTAAGCTCGCTGCTTAAAGTAAGGGATCATTCTATTAAATTGAATATTTTACTGCTCTATAAGTTCCCGAGGGGCTATATCCGGAGTGAACACTAAACCTTTCGCCACAAGAACGTCCTTTCAAGAACGTTCCTTGCGTCCTTCAAGAACGCGAAGACACCTCAGCGTGAAGACACCTTCAAGAACGCTCGGCATCTGGATATCCAGGGCACAATGTTGTTCGTAATCTTTTCCCTCGATAGGTTTTCACAGACTAAAACAAGAGTTTTAGTCTAACAAGAGGACTAACATTTCTGACCCTATTCGGGTTCCTTTTCTTCTAAACTTTTTTTATTTAGAAATGACTTATTTTACTTGTAAATAAATATTTAATACAAGAAAAATGAAATAATTCGGAACCAATTTACCTATCAATTTTCCTACCCGAGTAAGGTAGCATGGAGACCCAACATCCGAATGGGTTGGTGTTATGAAGGGAGAGTTACATTACATGAAATGGTGGGAGCGTGAAATAATAACCAGCGACATATGTGAATCGCGAAATCAAGAATTCCAATGATGATGCACTGACGAAAGATGTACTGACTGGCCGTATGAACAAAATATGGATCACTTCCACGATGGAACTGTTGATTATGTATACTAGGTAAAGGGCGGGTTGGGAGAGAGGTAAGATGGGTTTTGAAAGGATGGGTGTTGAGAGGACGAGTTGGAAGGATGGTGATTGGTATGATTAAGGAATGGTAGGATTTTAGTACGGAAGGTCGTGGGGATAGCAGTGTAGCGGCTCTGCCATTGCGCTATCTCGTGCATGGCGCCGTACTGCCTGAGCTCCCCTGCCCCGGAAGTGGCGCGCCCTGCGGCCGCGTGGCCCTGCAGTGTAGCGACACCCGGAGCGCGATGGAAGGTTCAATGGATGGCGGGTTGGAAGGATGTCGATAGATGTAATCCCGGAATGGTAGGACGTCGAAATAGTAGGATGCCGCGATAGAAAGGTCCTGCAAAGGTAGGATGGTGGCTTGACGGGATGGACAGAATGTACAAATGTACGCTCTGGGTGATACGCAACGGTCAAGTAGCGGCTGAGCCGAGTAGCGCTATGCACGAGTCAGCGCAGGGGCTCGCAGCGCCAAGGGACAGAGCCGCGTGGCCTGGCGCAGGTGGGAGCGCGGGCGG
>BOPP01000254.1:360335-387872 GCA_017312745.1 Gryllus bimaculatus
GGCTGGCGGCGGTGGGGGCGGGCGAGCGGTGCCTGTGTGGGGAGGTGCAGATGCGACGCTCCACGCGAAATTTCGGCTCGCAGATGTGCACGCGGTCAGGCTCCCGGGAGGGCTTGACGAGGCAGAACAAGTGGATGCAGAGTCAAAAGGACGTTTACAACAGTTCACCTGACTTATGCCGAAAGCCAGAGAGAGAATACCTTACATTCAAATAATCCAAATTCTTGCTTCCAGGTATTATAAAAAATCTGGTAGAAAATTCTCCAATTAGAGGAGAGATCAGGACATGCAACATATTTCTGTTTCCACATCAATTAAATTTTTAATAGAGGAATTTGTTATTTTTTGAGAGTTTTGTTCATTGGACCGTTTGTTATAGGAAATTCTAACCAACAAACTGCAATACTCCTTTCCTGCTGTACAGTAGTTTTCATTGGTATAATTATTAGTTTTGTTATTGCTATTTTCCTTTTTTCATATCAATACATTAAACCACAAATTATTTTATATTATTATTTAACTATCATCGGTTTTTTTTCAAGAATGTCCAAGTCCGCTTTAAAAATGAGCCTTTTTTCAGAAAATAAATATGTTTCACGTAGGACTGTGGTTATTAAATAAAATTAGTAGTTTTAAATGCTTCTACCTGAAGAAACAGTTATTACAAATGTATTTAACACAATCCTCCAACAGACAGAGAGAATAATGAATTCTTACTTTGCAATGAAAATGGAAGTAGTATTATTTTCGCCCCGCTATCTCCGCGCTCCCCCCCCCCCCACCACCTCTTTGCCGCGCTGCTCAGTTCGTACCTTCCTCTCTCCGTGCCACTCCCACAGCATCCGTAAACCAGCTCCGTCCTGCTCCTGGCACGCCGCACTTTACTTTTCGTTCTGTCCTACTCCGTGCCACAATATTATCCTTTGATTAACTGCATTGCGGGTTGGATGCTCCTGTAACAAAACTAACTAGGCCCAAAAGTTGTGGTGCTACAACAGCAAATATTTTCTCGCTTTATTTATAATATTTGCTCAAATTTAGGTAAAAAGCACTCATATTTTCAAAAAATTCTGCATGACCTTATTTAAAGATCTATATCAAAGAAATGATTGCCTTAGGGAAAATATTCAACCTTAAATATTGTAGTTGTAGGAAGACGCAGAAAATATTTTAAACTTTTACAAATATCCAAACTACGGGAAAATCTACAAAAAACTCACCTATGTCATTTTTATATTTATCGTATTTTGTTGTATTTGACAAACAAATTGAAGAAAAATCGTGGAGCCTTTTTAAGAAAAAATATATAAATTCCCTTTAAATCGAGAAAAAATTACGAGAAAATACTCGACTCGTATTGTCTATATATATATATAAAGATTTACTCTTTTATAAAACTATTTTCTCTATGAATATTAGACAATAACAAAAATTATAAACATTCCAAAAAAGTATTTCGTATGTATCACCACTAGTTTTGATGTTAGAAATTCACAATATGATTGTGCTGAGTAGTAGTATAGGCACTTTCTACTGCGACATTTCTGTTTCTCTTTACTGCGTAAGTATGTAGTAGGAGAGAAAGTTAAAATTGTAAACAAACAGAATCTTTTAAGGTATGAAACTTCCTGGATTTCCTAAACTGTTGACTTTATGGAAAAATTTGGGTGCAATAGTATCTAACAGTGACTCAAAAGTGTAATACATTCAAAGTGGCAGCTGGTTGTAAAGTTCTGCAATCTGCTGCCTACTAACAATTCTCTTTAATAAATAAATCAATAAGTTACAGTGTATCAGCTCTTTACATTTACCGATCAAAACGCTGATAAAATTCAAGGCAATTGCGAAGATCGGTATTGTTCTTTCTGAACTCGTGAGCTTACGTCCGGAGTGGTCTGCGGTGTGGCATGTGCTTTTTTGACTGCGAAACCCTGATGACGTCACCCGGAGCACGACAATTCGCAACTTGAGCTTACGGTGTAATGCTTACCAAGTAGCTCATTTATTGGGAGATTCACAGTACCGAGCAGTGCTCTTGCTTCACAGAGCTGCCATCTATCGAACAGTTTTATGTGGATGTATTTTAAATAGTGAAAAATCTGACAGATTTGTATAATTTGCGTCATTTTAAACATTTGCTAGAATTACTTTACCAAATTACTTTAATAACTGTAATATATGATTGGGATAGAGAGGGGTTAGAATGGGGTTGCCCCTAGCGCTGGAAAATTGCTACTCAGCCGTTTACCATCGGCAAACAGCTGGCTTTCAGCACCAGCTACCACTGCATACATACTTTTATCCTGTGTGTAAGTATTTTAATTTAATCTCTATAGCAAATGAGTCATTCGATCTCGAACAATTTTATCTTCGATGTTCTCGTAAACATAAAAAATGTTGTATTAAAATGAGAACAATAAATCCTCGCAATGCCACAACGTAGTTTTACGACACGCTCATTGATAAAGTCGTAATAAAAATACTGAACGGAATCGAAACGCGTGTTAATATTCCATGTGCTTGTTTCGCGTAACATTTCAAATCAATGCATGCATTCGAAACTTTTAATGTGTCATCCAATACGTAGTCTTTTCATAGTGACATTAAACCTTGCGTTTCAAATGTGACACACGCCTCCCATTAATGGAATCCTATCACAGCAATATCTGACATTTTCCACGGGCAATATTATGTACAGAATTGCGTCGGTATATTAGCCAAAATCAGTAGCGGCGTCGCTTAAAGGAAACCTTTGAAGTTACGAAACTAAATTATAAATATCTATCCCTTTGATATTGAACAAAGCCCACAAGCACCAAAGAGTGTGAGGAGTTTTGAAAGGAGAAAATGACGGTGCTCAGACTAGAAGATGGCAAATGAATCAAAGAAGAATAGTAAGAAAGCAACTTCGAAAACAACATCGAGCTTCCAAAATTTATTCAACGTATATTGATCTGTAAAGCTCTAGTTGCAAATTCTCAATTAGTACATATACGTAGTCACCCAATTTTTATATATATAAACAACCCCACAATTCTGTACATAATGTTACCCGTGGAAAATATCAGATTTTGCTGTGATAGGATTCCATTAATAGGAGACGTGTGTCACATTTGAAACGCCAGGTTGAATGTCACTATGAAAAGACTGCGTATTGGACGACACATTGAATGTTTACATAATATATATAAATATTATATTGAATTATAATTCATAAATGTACGTAGGAAGGAATGTATTCATTGTGTACATCTTAACTACGTTAAGCTGATTCTCACGCTCCCTCCTACGAGGGAAGTTCTGAAACAAATGCGACGACCCTGGTATCATTTGACCGCTCTATTGGAGTCATTAAGCATCAAATCTCCTAATTCTTCTTGATGAACTGGATAACATGACATAAACGTAATTTTAATTTTTCTCGTCCAAAATGACTTAAGTGTAATTTATCAGATGATCGTCACGTTCATATTTGCATTATGGGCATTTCTTACATGTAATTGTATTTGTGTGTACAAGTGCTTGAAATGATTTCTTACGAATTTTCTCGAGCACTTGAAAAAATCTGTGAAAATGAGCCAAAAATTGCGCAACATTGCACCTTGTAGAAACGCTCAAACGACTTTTTCTCAAATTCTCCTCCATTTTCAATTAAAATTTACAAGTAAGACTAGTTTCACCTTTATAGAAAGTTTTTCCAGTCATTTTTCAATCGTATTATTAAGGAACCGAAATTATGAGAAATGGCAAAAAATAAGGCCCCAATAGGTGGCACCTGAGAAGAGGGAGAGGTAAAATAAAAAAACCTTTATAGAACGCTTTTCTATAAAACAACAAATGTTTTTCCTCTATGTCCTTCTCCCAATTATTGGTTCAAGTTTTTAAATTGTGAAATCATAAAACGGAGTACATAATACGTAGTACACAAAACGGATTACATAGAACGCAGTACATAGCGCGGAGAACATAGTTTGGAGAATACAGTGCAGAGAACATAGTGTAAGTATATCAAACGGAGAACATAATTCGGAGATTAGGGTTCATAAGTTATACCCCAATTGTAACGAACACCAATGATATTTGATAAACTTCTAAAAGATGTGATGATATCAACTGAAAGATTTCTTGGCATATGTGCCTTACTTGATTGTGATATTAAACATATTTTGTCAGTTGTCCGAAATGGAATTGTTGTACATCAGTTACAATATTGTTACGATAATCTTAGTAGCAGATGTCAAGAAATTGTTTCTAAAATAGTGTTTCTTAAGAATACACAAGTCTAAGCTCTCATGACTTTTTCTTGGAGTACATCAGAATAATTAAGCTGTTCATGGGTTGAAACAAATTGTTACAAACATTCGACAAAAAATACTTCTGTTTAATGAAAGTTCTGTAAGAAAAAGACATGACAACTTAGATGCATGTTTGTTAAAACATAAGGCTAAACATGTTGACCAAGGTTAGTAAATTGGTATTCACATTTTAGTAACTCCAGGAAAAAAGTGTTTGTTATTAATAAAATAATTCATAATATATTTCCTATCGCTCAATTCATTAACGTCTCCCTTTGTGTACATTATTTCACAATACTCTGGAGAGATATCTAATGTTCTTTAATCTCCGCATGATCCCTTGTCTTAATGCGCAAGCTTCCAATAATAGTTTACAAATGAACTGCACGATGAAACGTTTATCTCTGCTAATCACATTACCCACATTAAACGGATTCTCTTGTATATATCACATAATATATTAATGTAATGGGAATGCACTGTTCGCCTCCTCATCCAACGGCCACAAACACATGATAAACGTAATAGATATACAAACTTCTACAAAATCAATACAAACTCTCGCAATCACACATCAACACAGATGTTGCATGAGTTGCATGGGTTTATAGACCGATATCTTGTATTTTTAAGTCTTCTGTGTATGACATCAATTCCAAAAGTTTTCAAGAAATATTAAATTAGTTAAAATGATACTATAATAAAGCTTCATCCAAAGTCGTATTTTATCTAAAAGCATAAGTGAAAAGATTCATAAATGTTATCTGCATTCTGAACTAACCCCACCTCACGTGAGTAAATTTGAAAACGGCTAGTAGCATTGGCAATCATCACACGCCACTATTTTCTTAACACCTGATTTTTCATGAAACTCGCTCCCCAAGTCGTAAGTAAAAATAATGCACAAAGGAATAGTGCAGTGGGAGAAGCCCCAAATGAGAAATTTCAAAATTCCTCCACATTCGTCGCAGGCGCAAATTACAAGACATTTTACCTTATTTTGTTATTTAAGGTCGGATCAAAAGACCATCTAGATCAAAAGCGACCACTATTGCATTTAACGGGGTGGTAACTGAAGATGACATGATATGGTGATGATATGGGGTGAAAGGACGAACAGATGTATTAATATTTCACTATTTTGCATTAATATTTGAGAATTTTGTACTTGCAATATTTAGAACGTATGTGTAAATAGTTTTTTTCACTCTTCCATGACAACTATCACATTCTAAATTTCTTGTCAGTCTCCAGATACTGCAGTGGTTCTGGAGCATACAATTTGGATTTACCCACTGATTTTAGAGCCCCTAGTTCGCAACTGAGTAAAGGAATTATTTTAAAACTTTTTTTTGTTGGTTCGGCTGCGGAGGGCTTCACATTACGCATATTCCCAGGCAGTTAGAAGACACTAAGAGGATGACACTTGCATATGGACGACAATGGATCTGAGAGAGGTAGTTCAGAACATCAACTGATGTTCCTGCAGGGACTGGCATTTACGTGAATACTGGCCTTAACAGTTGATGCGCTCTCAATCACTTACAATGAATCAAGCAATAAACGAAAGTGGATAGGGTGGCAGAACCTCAAACTAAAAGACACGCAATAACCTACTTAATACACGTAGTTTGACGCATGCCTCGCACTCCCGCAGGCCAGTGGCGGACAAGGACGCAAAATTGAGTTAGTGTGATTTATTATTTCACGTTTCAAGACGAAACTAAAACTTCTATGGACATTTATGTAGTAAGTTCTTGTTTTTATCACGAAAGGTGGCGGTGTTCTTTCAATGTGTGATAAGTTTCGACTACAACCAACATGTCGACTTGCGGGCATTTCACCAACCAGGAATCTCGCAACAGCGGAGCAAGCCCTAAACTCAATGAGCGAATGTCGTAATGTCGAGCATGTAATAAAAGTGTATGAAATTAAGGAGGCGATGAAAGTACCAAGAAGAGGGAGGAAAGATGGCGCGTTCCTTAGGGTGCTGTCCCGGCGTCATTCTGGATCTGATCTGGAAAGCGAGGAAACTACCGATGAGAGCAGCCTGCTGCTAGAATTCTCCTCCAGTCAAGGGCTTCATTCGATCTACTTATCTACAGAAATGCAAAACAAGAGCATCACGTAATGAAATTGGTAATTCTCTATTTTCTTAATCCAATCTGATCTCAAAACGTTTAAACAAATATTACTAAAAATTGGTAATCATGTTTCATGTGGACTATACGATGTTTCTTATTACATTTCCTTCATAACTCGCTCGATTTTTGCAAATCAAGATGTGTATTTTAAGGATTATATTGCAGATTACAACTGTGAGAAAGAAAGATGATGCGGTTTTTAGCACATTATAGCTAGTGTGGAAAATGCTGCCGTCGGGATTCAAGCCCTCGCTGCGATTCGAGCCCACAGACCTTCCTCGTCAGAGGCACTGCAGGGACATCACTTGATATCCCGGGCCACCTATGCCGGTCCCTCTCCCCAGTGTTCAATTGAGTAACTGAGTCGCAGGCCAGTCGAGGGCAGGCCAAACCTAGATTGCGTTCGCGATACACTTGTTTCGCTAACGAGAACTGGTTTCGCTCTGGAGGTTCTCTGAGAAAAACTCTCTCCTGGTTATCTTGCAATTGAACTCTCTCCCCACAAGGCATACAAAAATAAAGTAAGCCCGCACACAGATGCACGTCTGGGGGAAATTTCTTTATCTCCTCAGATCCTTCGCAAGAGTAACAACACATTTCAATTATCTTTCCGGAGAACTGAACGACACAACATGCCATTCTAGGTCAATGAATTTGAATTAAAGCAACAAGTGAATATATTTCTAAAAATAAAAGTGTACAAGCAAATATATACCTTCTATTATAAACTTTTTATACAAAAAAAGGAAATAATGTTTGTTAACATTTTGCACATATGACAACGCAAGAATAAGAATTAACCTACCAATATTTCATTACGCCCGTGCGCATAAATTGCATTTTCTTCTTGTAAAACTCCTTTATTTCTTGAAACTAAAACTTTTTCCTGACAACTAAAACACGCCCACAAAAGAGAGTTGAGGAAAAGATTATGAACAGCTCATGTCATTTGCGAAAGAAGAAAGTACTTCACCATTCATTATACTGGTCAACAAATATTTACAAGGAGTATCTTTCAGAGCGCTATACGTCGAGGCATTTGTAAGCACATTGTAAATCTTACAAGAAAGTTAATGCTTATTATGTATATTGTGCCCAAAAGGAAAGTGATAAAATTACTTTTACATTTTCGATTTTCGCTCATTCACGGTGTCCATTTACCATTATCCATGTAAAATACGAACAATATTTCTTGAATAACTCTCAAGCTATTTTGTTACCAAAAATATATCCACCAAACATGCAAAACATGACACAAGGGATAAAAGAAGGGAAGAAATTTCTCGTTAGTCTCTGTTGGGAGAGCAACAAATCCAATTTCAATTCCATGAAATACCAACTATACAGAGTTATTCTGAATCAACAAAATATATTTTAGAACGTACCAATTCAACTATACCTATGTTCATATATATCATATCATGTACCTATGTAAATATCAATACATTTCATTATAGGTTTTTCTTCACATAATTACCACATAATACGAACATTTCGTAATTCAATTACCGAAATTTCGTATTCCTTATTTCAACGTTAAGTGATAACTTACATTTTTCTTTTTTCCATTCCATAAGAATTACCACTCCCACTCTGGAATTCATGTTGCTAAACCCAGGCCATATGGCGTGCGAAAATAGAACACGTTTGCACTAGAGGGATAATCGCAGGGGGAGAAATTCTAAATCCGCTTAGATCCGTCGCGCGAGCAACAAGTACTCTGTGGGGCTTCCCCCCCTCCAACTCTCCCTTCCCTTCCCTCATCGCCGACAAGTCGCGCACCCGTCCTCACTGCGATGATAGATGGGGTGAAAGGGCGCGATGGATGAAGGGTGAGGGCCTGCGGGGACTTAAGCCCCCCTCGCCCTCTCTTCCCGCGCCCTCACCCACGCCCTTGTATTCAAAGCGAATTTTCGATCCAAGGCTATGACCCGACGGGGGGGGGGTAGAACCGGTGGTAACATGCTTGCTCGTTCATGTAGCTGCTTTATAAAATACGCTGTAGGGAAGCGCCGAGCTAGAACGAGTAAATGTTAATAGTGTTGTTTCAAAATTAATTCATGCGTTCGAATTCAATCACGTTATATTTATCTATTAAACAAAAACAGCTCACGTGTTGTTTGTAATACAGAAAATTGAATACTACGCTAGCTAGGCGCGTCCCTACAGATATGATGCAATAAATTAATGACAAATTGCAGCATAATAGAAATGGGAGTATCCTATGAATACATCGCATTAATTCAAAGCTGAATAAATTATTGTCAAAACTTACAGATAATACGATAAGCGCACGGCAGAGGTTTCTTTAAGAACGAAGAATATAG
This sequence comes from Gryllus bimaculatus, assembly GCA_017312745.1. Lineage (NCBI taxonomy): Eukaryota > Metazoa > Arthropoda > Insecta > Orthoptera > Gryllidae > Gryllus > Gryllus bimaculatus. The sequence continues at coordinate 369,102 of BOPP01000254.1, forward strand.
GCGCAGATAAACAAACGACCAAGTTAGTTTATAACAGTTGTATGTTTGAAATATGCTGCACATGTTTTTGGTATGCATTAAAACTATGGATTTTTATTTTTTCTTCGTTACAATTGGTTATTACAATTATAATTCATAATAAACTGCAACAATGTTGACACTGTTATTGCATTTTAAATACCTGATGATAAAGTCGATCGTTATGTAGAAATGAGACCCAAATGGATTTATATCCATTTCTTTTCTCAAAGGGCATTGGTAGCTTCTAATTAAAATTATGTGTATGCATCCCACAATACACATGTGCTCTGCAAAAGGTATAACCACAATGTTGAATTTTCATAATATCGAAAGTATACAATACTGCAGAATCTCGGACCGGAGGATCGCGGGTTCGAGTCCCTCATCGGGCATGGTTGTATTGTGTTTATCCTTTTACCCCCTATCATCATGTCGTGTCACCCGCACACTTACCATGCCGTTACAAGCAATAGTGGTCGCTAATGACGTAGTAATTGACGCGACCTTAAATAACAAACCGCAGAACTTCGCAAATAATCGATACATCTGGCATTTATCAATAAAGTCGCCAAGTGACTAGCAAGTCCAATCACCTGGTTGATCCCGATTTAGGTAATTATTCCGGATTTTTCGAAAATTCTTGATCCCGATTAAGGAAAAAGTCCGAAGTTTTTCTTTTCTCAACGGTTCTATATCTTTATGGGAATGCTCAATTCGAATTTGAGGTTTGTCACGTTATAAAATATCAACTTAACTGATAAAATGCAATATTTTTCAACAAAAACAAAATGGATTATTTTTCAAGTTTTTGTTTAGATATCCATAATTATCCGTTTTTGTAACAGCTTCAATTTACACAATTAAAAATGAAAAATAATTCACACACAATGTATATTTTAACTTCAGTTTTCTGAAAAACGTTTTAGGCACTACTGCGCTCTGAAAAATAAGGACTTATCGACCCTCTGGCCTAAACGGGAGAATATCTCTCCCACCTTGCACCTCGCAGGACTGTTTCGCTTCATGACTGAAAACAAGTTTTGTTTACGAAATATTGTTATTGTTATGTGTTTAAAACTCCAATACCTGCGAAATCAGAAGGGACATGTTTTCTGATGCGCAGAATCCAGCCTTTGATATAAATAATATGGCAGAAACTAGGAAAGAGTAAAATCAAGACAATTTCTTTGAACAATACAATATGGTATTCGAATATTTGCACCAACAATACGTGAACTATGAAAACATTTAATCCGTTTTCTTCAAAAGGTATGTTACAAGAAAAACTCCACACAAATCGACTCCTCCTTGACTAAATACTTGCAACCTTTTATATCATTTAGATCATTGCAACCTCATTGAGAACTTTCTAGAAAAAAAAAACGTACACAGAAAATGAAATGATAAATCTTTAATCAACATTCCGCTGAATTCAGAGCTTTCCCAGCAGCAAAGAAAGTGACTGCGAGATGACAAATGCCGTCCACGAGCGGCTAAAGAAAACAATCTCGTCTTTCGCCTCCCAACGGCAGTTCCACCAACCTCCAGCGCCGAACAGAAAGTAGAGCCGCGCTCAACGACTCGAACAAAAGACGGCCAAGCACCCGCAACGCCGCGCCGCTTCCAGCCTCGGAAAGAGTATTTCTCCTTCACGTCTCGTAGAAACGAACTTTTTCACTCAGGATTCTGAATTCTGGCGGTTTTAGGTTTAAATGTATACCCTTTCTCGGTTTGCTCTTGAAGACTTACATCCATTGAGAGGCTGGATATGAAATTCCTGTTTAAATTGAAAAGTAGTAGTTAAGAAACGAAAGTATTTACTTCGTCATTATAAGTTCAACGTTACATTCAAGCTACATGAAGAAAAAGGCTACTTTGGCGGTTTAATCGCAACAAAGATCCGAATACACTTAAAATTTTATAATATAGATATAAAATTATACAATGATGAATGTAAAAACCATTTAATCTGAACTTTCAAGTAAGATTAAAATATAAATTAACTCATTTGAACAGCAATTTAAATGACTGAATAATAAGTTTTGAAAGATTTTATAGAAATGTGAGGCATTTTCTTCGGCATAATTCTGTGTTCTGCGGAAAAAATTCTGTTATTTTAATTATGACTAATATTGTAATGCCGTATGTATTTATTTCTAAAGATTTAATTAAAAATTTTCACCTTTTCCTTGAAGCTCATAGCTAAAATATTTCTAGTTTCATATTCAACAAAGTAATTTATAAATTTTAATTTCCATTTAGGGGTCGTCCATGAATGCTACGTTACGCTAAAGAGGGAGAGGAAATCTGAGGTAGCGTTACGCTGCGTTATATAAGGGTATGTGGGTGATAGTTGTGTTACGTAACATTGATATTTATTTTTTTTACATTTTTCATCATTTGCTGAAATAATTTTGTTTTTGAGTCCTGTACTAAAACATTAAAATATTAACTAATTAATTTGTTTTAAATACATAAATAAACTAAAGTTATTACTTGTAAATTGTTATAATACGAAGTATATACCAGAATCTATTTAAATTGGATCTGAAGACTTGACTCTTTCATTATCCACGACGTGTGCATCACGGAGTGATCGACCACTTCTCGCCCACGCATTCTTCCTTCACTCACAACTTGCCCCAAATTCATTGTTTGATGCAGTGGTTCTCAATACATTCTATTTTAATTATCATTTACTTCACCACTTAAATGCACAACACAAGTAAAATAAAGACAGATTGTTTTTACTGTGTTATAATTTATTTTCACTTCTTGCATTTACAAGGTGGTCGCAAGCGTTAAGTAATTATTTAGGGGGTTTAAGCGTGCGTTTGGGATGCGTTTCTAGGGTGAGAGGAGGGTATAGAAAATTCTCCAAATTTGCGTTAGTTAGGTAATGAACGGTCCTTGAGGGCATATTAATTTGAAGAAATTTTGGTAATATTTTTTGTGAAGTAGCTAGTTTTCACATGTTTGTGCCTTCAAAGCTGGTAAAATCCTTGCTTCACACTTAAAAACCTTATATTATTTTAGTTTATATGTCAATATTGTAACTGTTTTCCATTGAATAACTTGTGTGAAACCACGGTACGCGACAGTTGTCCCTTGATAGCATCTACACGCAAAAGGCAATAATTTACCCGCACAATAAGGAAGTGAACACCTCTTCCTTATTGCGTTCTGTAATTTCTTGTTTTCTATTCATTGCATGCTTCCAATTATTTTGAAGGTATTTAAAACTGGAAATTATAAGGTAAAATGTTACTTTCATAAACTATTTCCTACAAATAAATATTTTTTCTACTCCAATTGGAGAATTCTCTTACTGGATGGCTAAAGATCGTTTTATATTGATACTTGTTATGATAGAGGTTCTTTGTAGTAACGACTTTCCACCGATCAGAGCGATGTTCACAAACGAATCATTATGACATCACTATCTATTTTTCAAATATTGCTAATCTTGCGATTTCTTAAATTTACTTTTATTTATTTATGATAAACTTTTACTCATACTTCAACTATTTATAGTTAAAATTACGGGAAAGGATTCTGAAACTAAGGGAAACGTGCGCCCCTACGTCACGTACAGTTTTTATTGTTTTTGCCTGAATAAATCTGAATCTAAATTATTATGACGGTCGCCTAACAATTCTATTCCGGCACCCGAAGAACACTATCCCTCCCATTTTAACGGCAGCTCCCGAATAAATTGCAATGTAGTTTGAGTACACCTTTATTTTGTCATTTTTTTAGGTTTATCAAGGACACATTATGAGCAGGCCAGCCAAGAAGAAAACCCAAAGTTTCCACGAAGTGATTACGCAAGGTTCAATTCAAATTGAATATCACAAACTATCGGACAATCGGAACACTCTGAAAAAGCAGTAGACAGTTTTCAAAATAACTAATTTGAATAATGCTGAAAAGTAATTGTCCCACTTAGATTTTAGCGACATAAAAGAATTTCGAGTAATACTTCCTACTACTACCATGTATGTAGTGGATGTAGCGAGAATAAAAATATGGTATGTGCACTATTGGAATTAGGGCGAGAAGTATGCATACGGAAGTGTTGAAAACACAAGCCGTAAATCGTTGTTAAGCAGCCCGGGGCCAAATGCAACAATGCAATTCATTCAGTCAATTACACAAAATTAAGGTCAATTGTAATGTTGCACGTAAGAATTAAACATCGTTTTAATAAATAACCTATTGAAATTTAGAGTTATGTTCTTCGTCTCTTCAAGTTTGCCTTATACATCTGCACATATTTCAAACCTAGTGATTTCATCTAGTTTCAAATTAGCTGATGAAACATTTTATCTTTCGAACAAAGTCGATATTTTGTTATATTCTATTTATTTCAAGTTTCTAATCTTAAACCCTCACGTTTTTATTCAACTTTACCACATTCGACACTCTATTAGGATGTGTAATTGCTGGATAATTTCCTTTGAGAAGGATATAGGAAATTTAATGCACACTTATTAGTTTGAAGGAGATACGTCATTAAAGAATACAGTAGATTCAGAAAAAACAGAACGTCTGGGAAGGAAATAAATTAAGTAAGTAAATACTCCCTTTAAATTTCAAGAAATCACTGTACCCTGCCTGTATTCATTTTCAAACTACTACGTGTAGGCATCCCAGAAAGCTTTTTTTCAGCATTTGCCTTCAAGACTGAACCCACAGTTCTGGATAGATCTTATAACTTTACTACTTGCTAAACAACTTGTGTCCACTCTAGAACAACGCTCTTAAAGTAATGAAAAGCGTATAAAGAACTATGTTGCCTTCATGAGAGAATATTCATCACATAAAACATTAACATATTGCTATAAACTTGCTACAAACGTTACAAATGAGCTCAGATAACACCTGACCGTTGTTCATTTACTACTTGAATTTATAATTCTTTGTGGCGCGTAAAGATTCTTGCCGTCTCACTTCGCGTGCTAATAGAAATGAATAGCACAAAAAATACAACCCTGTGTCTGAATTTTCATGGCACGCAGGAATTTATAAGCGCTCATGGGGTATGAAGAAAATATTTACTACAAAGAAAAATACAGTTCTTTTACAGAAAATCTCTTTCAACGGTTCGCTTCCAACTTTCCACCACTCATCAAACGCTTTGTCAAATAGACGCTATGAATTTCTGGGCCTATTGGCGTATATAAGTTACTGTGGAATTTGACGTGACGTGACAGCCGTAGCTCCGTGCCAAGTAACGAAAAGTGTTCTTACACGATCGGCGGAATGCCTGTTCTTGTTGACCACAATTCTTTTTATATTATTTTCGTTTAGTAAGTTAAATATTCTCGTTAATAGTACGAAAAATTGTTGGTTATCTCTGTATTAATTGCACGCATGCCATTGAAACCCAAACTACCAATCAAAACTCAAAAGTAAAAATCGTGAAATTGAATCTCTGTAGACAAAAACAAAGATGTACATCACATATTAAAATATTAATCTAAAAATTGAATACGAACAAATACTTAAGAACCACTACTTAGATATATTAATATTTAAAGAATAATTACTGATATTGTTATCCCATCTATTCTTAACTGTGGTAAGTAGAAATATAAGTATTACCTTTCACATGCAACATCAGGTTAGATAAGTACGGTCGTTAGTTAAGTACGGTTAGTTAAGTACACGTTAGTTTGACACGAGCAGACTAATGGAACAACATAAAATACTCAACATGCATACATTAAGTTTATAAATGTAAAACAAATTTCATGTAAGCGTATTACAAATGTGATGATATAAACGATTTTATTCACCCGTTTTGAATTGTGCGGCAGCAAAATGTCTTCTGCAACAGAAGGGTCTCGCTTTTCCACTTTGCAAGATTTATTGTACATCTGTGTCTCTTTACTTTTGCTAAGAAGTAATGTTGGTTGTGTTGCATTGCTTTCGAACCTTCGTCTAATATTTGATCAGGATACTCGTCTTCAATTTTAATATCGTTTTCTTTTCTTCTGTCCCAATGGTGATTATAAGTACACAAAAGAATGCTCACTAAAATAGGTCTTGTTTAGAAGATTTGCCACGTTCAGAATGAATATGATGTCATCCAATGTATGCCTAGAATGGTAAAGATATGCTGTGCTACATTTATCAAATTATTTTTAAATGAAAACGAAAACATATATACACACAGTTGATAAATGCGAAAACAGTCCTATCGCCACTCGTTTCCTTAAACATACCACTAGCGCAATTACAGTCTCCGTTATCCCCTAGTTTCGTTAATTACAATAATACACGCGATTTGGGGAGTTGTAATGTATTATCTTGAGTTCGCACAAGCTTAGATTCGATTATCCCAAGGAGAACTTACAATCGGCAGACCAGACTCCTGGCACCAAATTCAAAAGGGGAAATGCACTTTAACATGTGGCAATTACACGAGCAACACGTCATCAGAAAAACACCAGTGAAATATAAGTATTGTTTCTTCTCTCCCTCCTTTACATTATTACCATTCCTCTCCTCTCCTAAATTCAGGTCATGAGTAGGTGCTCAGCACTGATTTGATTATTAAAATGATTATGTGCCAATGATCCTCGATGTCTTCCAAAATTCAGAAGCCTTATGAAATTGCCTGAACAATGAGATGACAGCTATTTTCTTTGCGAACTCTCTTGGGTGGATCCATCAATAAGCAGCGAATTTAAAAGATACTTCATTCGTCTACAGGATCAGCCAAAGTCTACCCTCCCACCATGAAGTGAACACCAACGCTCTCCAATTTGAGCACCGAGACCTGGAAATCACTGCCTCCAGCGCATTGATTTTCGAAGCGCCTTTAAATTTATTATATTTCCATTCCGGATTTGGATCGCAATATAGCCGCACATATTGGGAAGACCTCTCTCTGGGGGATATTAATGTTTCGACAGACTGAGAACTACGTACACAGAAATAGACTCGCTTTCCTACGCCAACTCAATAAATGGAATGTTTGAGAAGTTTCGTGATTCGGTAGGGAAGTTCCGCGTATGTCACGTGACCATAAGGAAAAATAAAGATTTGAAAGACGATGTAAGAGAAAGATTGTATAACAGAAATTCTGATTATCTTCAATAGGAACAGCTTTTTGTATCAATATAGAAGTTCCTAACTCATTATTTGTAGATCTGAAATATATTTCTCCTTGATTCAAATGTATCTATCCAAACATTTTTCAACAGATTTTTATGAAAATAAAGATCCGAAAAAATATTTATGTTCTCACTCAAATTTTGACCTTAAATTTTGTGATCTTAAAAGATCGTTTATTAAGTTCTAGAGTTTAAAAATTGCAAAGTCATACTTCTTTTTTTTCTTGCTTTGATTATAGCTGATGTTGGATTTTCGTACGGAAATTTAACATCTAACTTTAGATAATTTTCGTAAAGAATGTGAAATGCTCTTAATTTTGAACTAATTCTCTGAACTCAATCACATGTTTTCTCTTGCAAATTATTCGTCATTTATTTATGTAAACTGTAAGTCCTATAATATGACGCGAAATTATAAATGGTTTTCAACAATCACTTCAATTATATCTTAAAATAGTACCGAGACACAGTTTTACTCTAAGAATAAAATCTTTTCGTGTTTTCTTCCTCAATGTGGCTTCATGAAACATGACGGCCAAATTATTATCCGTCCTTTGGACATTCAAAATCCAATTACAGCAAATACAATTGAACGAACAAAGAAATAATATGCTGGTCCGGATGGCTGAGATCGTTAAAACAGTAGAGCCGTAGCGACCCGGGTTTGAGTCCCGCCTCGGCCATGGTTGTGTTTGTGTTCGTCCTTTCACCCCATATCGTAACCATATCCTGTCATCTTCACAGTTACCATACAGTTAAATGCAAGTGGTAGTTAATGACCTAGATGTTGATGCGACCTTAAAGAGCAAAAAAACAGTAAATGATAATTATATAATAAACTTCAATAAAAGAAGAGGATATCAATGCCATTATTCCCATTTCTAATTATGCGACTCAATAATTCAGTTCTGGGTAGCAATAGAAGTAAGTTAGTAGACGAGTTAGGAGTGGCATTTTTAGCAAGGGCGACGGTGAATGATGATGGGGGCATATCCCATTTCAACTTGGGTTGAACACATCCTTGTTACTTATTTTTACTTAGTAAAAACGTTTGGTTTGCTTTCAAGTCTTCGAATATTTTTCTTAATGATTAGTAATGCAACTTTCTAACTGCATCGTAGCAGAACATATTCGGTGGGCGAAGGTAGTTTGCGCCAATTGCGTCGTGGCAATCTCGATATGTACTACTGAACGTTACATCAACTGGCAGAATATAAACAAGAAAACGGTTCGCAATGTTGTACTAGAATCCAGGCGCGCAAATGCAGAGCAGCAATACTCTTTGTTTGTTAATCTAAAGGCAGGTTCCAAAGGTCGTAAACTTAACTTCCACATGAAATTCTCTCGTCAAGATCCAAGAATATCTACTGGATGGAAGTCCATTAGGGGGCCCTCCATTAAAATCAGATGTAGGTCGAAGCAGGGGTGTCTCCTCAAGATACATGACCCCACAAAGCCTTCTGCATCGAAACTTTACCTTTTTGTGACCTTGATGTAGCTTAAGAATACATAAAACGAAAAAGCGAAATGAGTAACCACACGCAAGCAACGATTGCAGAAACCAAGTGAAAGTAGTATTCACGAACTCTTTGACGCGGTGTTCTCAATTCGAATTCAGGTAACAATTCAGGTGGAATGAATTATGGCATTTTTGTGAAGGTGGAATTATGTTGAGTAGGGTGACTAACTTTAACGTCTTCTTGACAAATGCCTTATTAGAATGTAGATTTTTTTTGAATATCCTCTCATTTATTTATAATGATCATATGAAATTTCATTCCCACTTTTCTTCCAAGTCAGTTTTCAGACGTAACTTCATCTATCCGATCCCCGTCGATTAATACCACTCTGCCACGATAGAAGAGATCGCCGTACAGACGTGGAAAACAACCAACCTTTCGCGAGAAAAGTCGCAACTGCGAGGAACCGCTGTCGTCGCGTCACGTGGTGCGGAGCAGAGAGGCCTCCGCCTTCTGCCAGAAGAAAGTTTTTTTTTTTTTTTTTTTTTTTTTTTTTTTTTTTTTTTTTTTTACAGAAACCCGAGATCGGGAGAACGTTCTAGAAATCAGGCCGCGTTCATTCGCTGTTTTGCGATTAGATTTCAGACGGGCCTGTTTAAGTATGATCGTAAGTTAATGTGGTTGCTGTTTGAATTACTTTTTGGTAAAAATAGAGAAGAACGGACCAGTAGATTTAATTTAAAATACTCAGAATTTTAATTTTATTTTCATTGTGGCGTTTCGAAATAAAAATTAGTCATCTTCAGATACTGCATATAATCAGAGAATCGTTGTTGTATGAGTGTTTTCATTTAATTATTGACTTTGGCTGTGAATTTGTATTTTGATATTTTCACTGTGACGCTGATGTAAGTTAATTCGGCACTCCACCTCATTAGTCCACGGCTCCTCAGTCAACCCCCACCATCAGTAGTGCAGCCAATACTACTTATGCAGCAGATTACAGACGTAATTTCAGAGAAGTTCACAGAAGTAAATGGTTGTTCAAGTAACAGATGGAATACAAACAAATAAATTTCTGACTCCGAAATGAAAACGTTAAGTAAGGTAGTGGGGTCGCACGAATGAACTGTGTAAGGAACAACCATGTAAGGAGAAAAACACATTTCAAGAAATTATTTAATAGTCAAAAAGTTGTCATAATTTAATAGTCATAATAGGATTTTTCTAAATTTATCAACTGGATTTTTCCACGTTTTCGTTACCAGAGTCCTGTGAGTAGTAGCTAGAAATTAATTATTGTAATATTTATAAATACATGTATCATTAGTTCCTAACAATATAGAAGATAAGGAATTATTTTTGCAATTTATTTTGGAGTCCGCAGCTGACTCTCCTCAATTGGGTTCTTCAGGTAACGGAATAACATCGTTATGCGATTGTTAAATTATGCTTTGGAAAGAAAATCTATATTTTAATCAATAAACGATTCCACGATCATGTCCAATTTTTCATTAAATGTGATCGAAAAAGGCGCCAGAGACCAGTTTTATTCAATTCTGAAATAGAGTTAACGATGCGATACGACGGTCTACAAGAAAAAATCGCCGAGGTAATCAAAAAAACACTGAATAACTTCTACACCATCGAAGAAATGTAAGCCAGCGTTAAAGGTTTCCCATGAAGAGACTGAATTTGATACTTTTGCACTTACTGCAAACAGTACAAATCACACACCGCTTCATAATAAAACCAAAGAAATTTTAGCCGTCGAGTAGAAAACTGGAAATAGTTCCGTCTTGGTATCAGCAATATCTAATATCATTATTTCTTTATTGCTAATGTTCGATTACGTGCCTTAGATACCTACAGTTCAATTTTATTTCACTTGATATTGCCTCTGCAGAAATATCATCACGAATAACGTAAGCCGAACAGTCATTTCGTCATGTGAGGTGCAATGTAGAACATTCTCAACAGAGCATCAAGAACACAAATAGCAATGTATATTTCGTTTTCAGCCCTTCCATTCCCCCACCATATCTGTAGTTAAAAATAAACGAAGTGCACGTATACCTCTTTTGGATTAATATTAATTCTTTATGACTAAGTCTTTATCATATCCAGAGTATAAAATGCCTCCGTGTATTATTTCTGTTACTAAAAAAAAATCACTGCACCTCTTTACGTAAGCATTTGGGTACATTCCATGTCCCTGCATCATTAGTTGCAATTTCTCGGCTTCATTGTGGACCAACGCACTTAACGGACACCATATTACTTTGCGACAAGCCAAAACTTGGGAGGCGAAAACACGAGACGAAAAGGAGCGAACCTGGGGGAGCGCGATATTGTTAGCCCCGGAAGTCGCCACCGCACGCGACGCTGCGGGCGACAAAATCCACCTGCGCCCGAGCCAGGGCGCGGGGCCGAGCGGCAAGGTCGCACGCGACGGCACGAGGACACGCGGGCACGCGGCGCTCGCCACACGCGTGCGGCGCCCTTCGCTTCTCGCCCGCCCACACTGCTTTTGGCTCCACCCCCACCGACCCACCGCCCTAGGACTCAGCGCCCTCGCGACGGGCGCCTCGCACAATGACAGTATGCTCCGCGCACTCCACACCCGCGATGCCGTGAAAACTCGGATTATCGTTGTTTCGCAAACCATTGCCCCCTCGCTAATCCTTTGGGACGAGCTGTATTTCTTCACCCAGAACGCCGGTTCCCAGCAGATGTACCTGTCACCCCCTGGGCCGCCCATCCTCAACAGTATTTAAACAATGACAACCTATTTGAACGATCACATATGTAGGTTATCAAAGTGGAAATTGGACCGAACAATAGTCACTAACAACCCCATAGAATATTGTAGAAGTAGCTACGGAAGCAATAGTGGCACAAGTGACACACACGTGTCCAAAGGGCAATCACACACGCAGGATGGTAACACAGGGTAGAGATGAGACGAGCAGATGCATTCTGAAATCTATAGATAGAGGTTGTCTCAAATCCATCAAGAGAGGCTGCTTTTATTTCGAGTAAAGCAGCATTTCTTTAAAAACAACCTCGAGATCTGAGACTATTTGAAACCACAGCAAGAAGGCTTCGAACTTTTCGCTCCACCGGATACCACACTCTCGGGAACCGGTGGATTACTTAAAACAATTATCAAGCCAAATACCCACGCCAACGGAATTTATTGCATTCTCCTGACGAAATCCATAACGTGCAAAAGGCACTTGTTACGGTAAGCAACCTGCCGCGACGTGCATTCCGCCGCGGATAGTGGCGTATGACGGCTCTACCCAGCGAGAGAAACACGCACCATCATCGGTGCGAGAGGGAGGGCCTCCAATCCAACCAATGGCGCGTGCTGCGGACTCAGGACTGGTCCAGACGCGAGCCCTTGGACTTGCGACCAAGGCTAACGGCATCGCCCGGCGTGCGCGATTTGGGCGCGAAGCGAGGACGGTGACGAGCAACTCTCTACAGCGAGGTAATCCAACATTTGTTACTGTAGGTCAGAATTAAGAGACTGTAACGCTAGTGGACAAAGAAGAATGCGTAGTTACAAAGCCATTAAATGTCCATGTAATAAAATGGTGTCATTTTGAATAAATGTATGCCCGCCATTCTGACAGACCACACTTGAAACATCAATTAAATGTTTTAATTAACAAGTTAAGGGCATGCGCATCATCCCGCCCCAGAGCGACTCTCCCCCCTGAGATCTGTAGAGCTGGCGCAGGAGGCAGGTTGGTATCGTGCTCGGTGCCCACATACGAATCTCGTGGGCTCCACTAGATGAGCTATGCACAAGCGACCGGTGTGTTCCGACGGGCGAGCTTGTCACAATATAATAAGGATTATATTAATAAACATGGACTCTTAATATTTATGATATACCGAAAGTTTCAAATTCACGTGTGGGCACAAACTACAATCCCCAACACACATACACACACATACACACAGAAAGTTATTTACAACATACAGGAACAAGATTTATTTCCTTTCTCGATTTCGGTTTTACCTTGCTTCAATAAAGGATGATGCAGTGGCACGCTGCATAGTTAAGGTTTTCTACAATTGACAGAACACAGTCTACAGCTTCAAAAAAACAGAATATTCCAATTTTTTACAAATATAATACTTTTAATTGTACATTTTATAATCATTTCAATTACACAGTTTATAATAAACGAAACAAGAATATTTATTAAATAAATATTCTTCTAATATTCTAATATTTTCACTAAAGTCACTTATGTTGAAAGTCTTACCTAGCTACCAAAAAAGTTCTAAAAACGTTCTGTACAAGCAAGATTACTCGATGTACTAAATTGAGTTATTGCTTGCGTCAATTTACTCGTAATTGAGATTTCCGTTTCCAAAGATCTGATAAAGCTTGATATATATGGAGAGCTCACGAGCCGTGTTCATTGTCATGGATAAGTCGATAAGATTGTTGGACATTTGCCAAATGGTGATATTGTTCTCTTTGTTAGCTTTTAGTTATAGCTGCATTAATTAACGAGGGCTTGATTGCTAGACGTAGAAACATTCACTGATTTTCACTTTTATTATGTTTTCTAAAACTTCACGTAAATATTTACAGTTATATTTTGAGATTATAAGAGAATAAAATTAGTTCATAGAAAATAGGACAGCAATTAAGGAAGAGTTAGAATATAAAGCACGGACACACAAAACTGCTAGCAAACATAAATCTATACAACCTGGTTTCTGGTATGGTATTCCATGCTAATGTAAAGAGAAACAAGTTTATTATGCAAATAGCCAATATTTCAGATTCGCTCCTGAACTAGTTACATTTTGCATACCAGAACTTACAAGGGAAATGAGTAACGAAGAAATCAAAGATGTAATTAACTTTTCCCTGCGTAACATCCGAGCAATTGATTACTAAATATCATTCGCGGCTCAAAATTATGATTTCGTACCTTAAATATTCGTAAAATGTAACATTGATCCACACTAAATAAAGATATGTAAAAAAAATCATGTTTAATGAATGGATTAAACAGACCTAGTTGCAACGAATGCAGAATGCAGAATGCAATATGCAAAATGTCTTATCAATATATCTTGATATACTACTTTAGAATCACTAATTCAAGTTTTGCGTGGCGTGTCACAAGCACATTCTATACTGTTGTTGCAAACACCCTCAAATGTAAATAAAGTAAGTGTTGACATCGTGAGCCTAACCCAAGACAGCGCCATCTCGCCGTTTAACATAGTGAAGATCATAAACTATACTTTTGTTAGGCCAACATTCTTATTTGTACGACGCGCGTGTTTAATCTACGTTTGCTCCGGCTTCATCTCCAATCTCTTTTTTCGTTCATCTTCTTTCTCTCCTTCCCTTCTCCTGTTTCTTTCGATAGAACGTTATTCTAAACCATCCCTTCGCGTAATAACAGTCCATGAGGAAACCTGCAGATACCATGTGGGACGGGCCGTAAGGAAACGAAAAATCACTATTTCCAGTCTTAAACATTGAAGTGAGCACGGAATGGGAAGGAACAATCGCGCGTACTGCGTATCCCATTACTTAAAGTACCTCTCTACATCCACCTGGTATTAATCAGAGGAAACTACGAAAAGGGCATGTCCAAGAACTCACACTCAAGGAAACTACCCACACAGTGCAACAGCTGTCCAGCTATTTAAGCTACTGTCGAGTAACCAGCGTCGAAACTCGCTTCTGACTTGCTAACCTTTGCATGTAGGCAAATACACATATTGTAACGCACGAGGACGACTTCCTCTGGCAATATTTTATTCGAGTAACTCTAATAAAACCATGAAATCTCCTCGAAGCGTATCCATTAAAGAGGAAACTGAAATTTCACACCCTCCTGCGTAGCCAGTCCTGCTGCGATACGTAATTATCAATCTGAAGGGTACACGTTGACGCCCTCGTCATTTTTGGGACGCGTTAATTCCGATTGTCGATCTCGTTTGCCGCCGGCAGCGTTGCCGCCGGCGCCGCGCCGCGCCGCGCCGCGCCGCGCCGGGCAATTCGGTTAGGGAAATTCGGTTACCGGAGTAATTTCGAGATCGACGGGGCGAAAAGCAATATGCTGTAATCCGCGCCACACAAGCAAGTCTTGGATGAAAGTTGAACTGGACACCCCACCGAAATGAAGGTTTCTGGCCGACGGATTGCCATTTTTCTGGGCTATGCTTAGGCATCACTGAATATTTGCTGACATTTTGCAGTCAAATTAATATTTGATTACTTATGTTTAAAAAATTTATTTTAATAATTGTATTGTTTTCTCTCTTTCCCTTCTCTTTCTCTCTTCTCCTCTAGCACTGAACCTCTCCTTCCCTCTCTATCTCTCCCTCTCTCTTTTCCTCTCTATCTCTCGCTATTTCTTTTTCTCTTTCTTAATCTAGTTCTCGCTCCCTCTAGTTCTTTCTCTCTCTCTCTCTCTCTCTCTCTCTCTCTCTCTCTCTCTCTCTTTCACTCTCTCCACATTTCCCTCTGATCCCTTAAGTGCCGTATTAAACACATGCAGCCAATGTAAAATTACTTCCATCGCATTTTTTAGTGGATAGCAATTTCCAACGCATACAAATATTATGAGAAAATTATGCATACTCCTTCCTTTTCGAAAGTGTCTGTGGTATTGTTTGATGCTCATAAACGGTAAAAATACAAAACTAATCATACAGTTTTGATTTTTACTAAAAAATATTAATATTTTAGTCAGTAATTCTGCTTGTTTACAAACTACGCATACTGACTGGATTCTCAAAATCAGTCATTAATCAATCAATTCTCAATCTTCCAACAGAGCCGACATCATGAGACAGCAAGACTCCAAGGGAAAGGCATCTCGAGATTAAATATTTGCTATTCATGTGTGACGTTATGAAACAGGAACTTTTTGGATGTTCTTGGTTTGAAAGAACGGTTGCATTGCGTATCGTGTAATCCACCGTGTTGTTGCAGTGAAGCAATATATGACTGATATTCGTGATATTCGTGAAGACTGTTTTTGTTAAAATATTTAATTCACTGTACTTAAAGAGAGTAATTCATTTGTTGTTTTTGAGTACTGTATGTGCTGCCTTTTACAAAACCATTCTGTGTGGATTTGTTCGGCAGCATTTTGCTGCTGCATGCCACTATTTGTACCCTACATCTCTTCATTTTCCTTCAAGAATTTATTTTTTAATTTCTGAATTCATAAGTCACTTTTTAGTCTCTAAATACACAATTTATGAGAGTTTTCGAGATTATACATTATTTATTTAACTTACCTTGCTTTTTACGAAATTGCGCTCATTACAAGAACAACTCGCATCTACAATAGCAGACTGTACTACTATTGAATTGCCTGTGACAATAACGCCCAAGTAGCTTTTGAATTAGGACGGGTCTGATTTTATCCTTCAAATTAACAAAGGCGTTTGCAGACGTTGACATTGTTTGATGGAACAATATCTCTGATTGTTGGAACAAGCCAGCGGCGGAATCGGCGCGCCTGCGCGTTCATCAACGGCTTCTTGCGCTGGCAGCAAGGCCAAGCGCAGAGGTACATCTGAACGCTTCCCCACTTCCTGCCTGCGCGCCTCACAAGCGAACCGAGACCATCGTTTAGCCTGGTTGTTTAGCCTCGTGCGCCGGAGGCACAGTTGTGATATTTAGAGTTCTGCAAAATCGTGTTGGATTTCCAGGCTGTTTCTTTCTTTGAAATATAGAAAATTCATTAAAGGAAAGTTGGTACGCTGTAGGAAAGAAAAAAATGTATTAATTCGACTGTCAGGTACTTTTAGTTTATTCTGATGAAGAAACATTGTTTATAATGATGATTTTTATTCATTTTTCAGACTTTTCTATTAAATGTATCATGTGTTCTAAAAAATGTGCATTTCTGCCAATACATTTTTGGATGTTTACTTTTACGGTTGCATTTCCGCAGCAGAGAAAATGGGATCTCGAAAGTCGTGAGCAAAGTCTCTTTTCTTAATCATTAGCAAGATGCATTTTCTAAAACAAAACCTGCCATATTGATTACGCTGATGCCAGAGAAAGTGACGTGAATTTGCGATATCGCGATTACATGCAAGCGATTAACGCGCACGCCAAGCGGACGGTATGTGTAGACTTTACGACATTGTGTAGATTTTACGATACTCCTGAAATCAGGTGAATTAAACTATGCATTTTGACCATTATTTACTTTGATAACAAAGAGCCTAACCGCACCTGACACCACTTACACAAGAGACTTTAATTGGCAGTTTATCTGGTAGAAGTCTAGTAAGTCACCACATCAATTCCATCATAAAATCCCACATTTTTTGCAGCTAATCCATGTTTTGTTTCATATAAATTTATTTTATTTGCGGTCAGTTCTTTATTTGTGTTTATTAATACATTATTTAAAAGTACGTTTTTTTTAATAAACAGGGTAAGTTTCAAAGAAAGTTAAAGAATAGTTGACCAAAAACGTCAGTTCATGAAGTGAATTCGAAAAATAGAATCGAAACTCATCAGTTTAGTTACAAACCAATTTCTTGAATTTTTTCTCGCTCAAGCGTTAATTAAAGCACCACAAATACAAAATAAATTCTAACATTTACAATTTTTATACTTCTCAATACGTTCTCATAGCAGCCACAAGACGGCTCTCCAAAATCTCCTCTATAACATTGTAACCGCTCCTTTATTTTGTAACTCGCCAATATTGGGCGCCATACTTCGGATTGTTGATAACATATGAATGACTGAACAGCCCAATGCGTTTAACTAGGTAATATTAATCTCAAAATGTCTTGAATCCGAATGTAAATGTTGAAAACTAGATACTTAATAAACTTTTAAACCTCACTCTGCGGAAGTTGGCAGCATTATTGGGACACCGAAAGTGGAAATTATTTCTCATACTGCGTTGGAAGGGACAATTTGTTCGAATAGGGGAAACAAAAATTGCAAAACACACAGGCTATCAGGAACAAAGCATCGACATTCATCAACAATGAATATAAAACATTAGTGGAGGGAAAGAAATATCATCTCCACGACTATTAAATCGCGTTAATGCACAATAGTCAAGCACTCGCATTATACTGGTATTTCTACCATTCCGGGTGAATGAACTAAAGTCTCAACGCCGGCCAAGCGTTCCTCTTTACAAACTTAAATCTCCAAATAAGCGTTCCACAAAGATTTGAATTCCATGCCGTGTAACTCAGTGTAAACTATTATCTTTATGGATAAAATGTGCATCAATTTGGGGGGACATTTTGACCAGGCATTTGTCGACACATACCGTCCGCTTGGCGTGCGCGTTAATCGCTTGCATGTAATCGCGATATCGCAAATTCACGTCACTTTCTCTGGCATCAGCGTAATCAATATGGCAGGTTTTGTTTTAGAAAATGCATCTTGCTAATGATTAAGAAAAGAGACTTTGCTCACGACTTTCGAGATCCCATTTTCTCTGCTGCGGAAATGCAACCGTAAAAGTAAACATCCAAAAATGTATTGGCAGAAATGCACATTTTTTAGAACACATGATACATTTAATAGAAAAGTCTGAAAAATGAATAAAAATCATCATTATAAACAATGTTTCTTCATCAGAATAAACTAAAAGTACCTGACAGTCGAATTAATACATTTTTTTCTTTCCTACAGCGTACCAACTTTCCTTTAATGAATTTTCTATATTTCAAAGAAAGAAACAGCCTGGAAATCCAACACGATTTTGATTGAGGGTATAAAACGATTTCTCTCATGGGCATGTTTGTTCGGCTCTCTTTCGTCGGCGTCCTTTGTTCGCGGTGTTGGGGCGCAGCGACGTCGTTGGACTATTAATCTGCGCGGACCGACTTCCTTCCCGTAGTGGGCGGCCGTCTCTCCGCCAGAGAGCAGCTTTTCCGCTGGCGAGCGCCGGCCGAGGCCGCGTGTTAACTGCAAACCCGATCCCCCCCGCGCCTTGAGCCCGAGGTTTAGCGGATTACGAGATTGGACGTCGGCCGTTGCCCGGGCAACGGGCCCGCGCTGCGCGGCCGCCCAACGACGCTCTGTTGTCCGTCGCTCAAATCAGCCCGTCTCCGCTCCCTGCGCCCACCGTCAGCGCCAGCAGCCCCGCGCCCCGCGCCCCGCGCCCCGCGCCCCG
>BOPP01000254.1:387878-432674 GCA_017312745.1 Gryllus bimaculatus
CGCCCCACGCCCCACCCCCCGCTCAGTCCTCATTCACCCCGCTCTCGTCTGCAAGCATGCGTACACGTACTTGACTATTTATTGTTGACGGGGGTGCCAACAGCTAAAGTCATAACTCCCGTAAGTGTAGATTATTTTTTTCCTCGGGAGGTCGACGAAAATTGGGCTAGCGGTCTTTTTCCGAAGCAGATATCTCCCTCCAGAAGGGGTGAGGAGAGAACTGGGAAGAGGATGCAAAGATCGCGCGAAGTCCTTGGCCAGTTTGTTACGGTACTGCTCTAGCATTCACCTAGTGTTGATCGTAGAAAAAAAGGAAAACGACCGATCAGAGCAGCCGGCCGCTAGAATTCTCTTCTCAACAGCGGCTTCATTCGACCTAGTTACGGAGAGCTAGGTCGAATCAAGCCGCTAAGAGTCCAAAATTCTGCCTCCATCGAGGAACCCTAGGTCCTCGCAGCCTCAAGCACTCAACTGACATTAATTGATTTGCCACTGAAGCTGAACGAAGCCACTCAACGCTGAGCCATATACGCCGGTGCGTGTAGCTGACAAATAATTCAAGACCTAGTGCATGTTTAAGTTGTTTAATAAGTTAGTTCACTTTTCAATACAGAGCTAATTTGTTTTGGTCACTTAAGTGGCTTGAGTCACGCATTTCCAAGACAACGACTACACAGATTTATTTCATAATCATAAAACGTTTTCGAGGCCATCCAAACAAAACATTTTCAACGCATTTTAAACGAAATACATTTACTGCTGAAATGGCTTTTGCTCGGCTGGGCTGCTCTTCGCTTGTGTATCTACTAAATTATTTCTAGTCGCTTCTAATTAAGCTCCTAAATTATTTATATTTAATTAAATACGCGCATACTACACGTTCAATTTACTCATGCTTCACTTGTTGAAAAAATAATCCCGCCTCGTCCCGCCTCGTCCCGCCCGACTTCCGCTCTCGCGTACACCCTCCTCTCAACCCACACCGGCACTGCCTTGCACCACGTATCTCGGGGACATTTCTATCCCATCCAGTCCTCTCTTCTCGTTCTTCTCTTTCACTTCTTTGCGTTGCTTTTTTTTAAATTTGTCACGCAAATAAACAATTCTAACAGCCTCAGCCTGTAACTGATAATAATATTATTAATAATAATAATTGTATATTACCATTATTATAATTATTATCACCTCATCTACATTTCTCCTCCAACTATCCCTTCCTTTCTACTCTTTTCTCCACTCCTCATACTTCCTACTTTATTTTTTTGGTACGCCTCCTTTTCCCACAATACTCTCGCATTTCATTCTTTGAATAGTCTTGATATCTACATTCTCTCTTTGGTTTTACTTGGTATATAATGCATATACCACACCATTTTCCCATTTGATCTTCTTTTGAACAATTGCTCTTTTTATTTTCCACTATTTAATTCAACACATTCAATCAACATTTCCTGATGATTGTTTCACATCTTTTCTCTTCGAACAATGCATCGTCAGCATTTTATTTCCTTCTCCTCCGCGTCCTGATCCTCCTTCTTGCTGCTTATTTTCGCAATGAAATGCTGTACCATGCTCTGACTCCATCAGTTCCACACTTCCTCACACCTTTTCTGCTCTTTCTTTTTGGCTTCCTCGCCCACGCTTCCTCTCTTCGCTGCGTTTCCCCCTGGGGCGACGTTCAGCCCGTTCAGCCTCTCGCAATTCGTTCCATCGCCGCGGACAGCGGAGCTTTTAAGCGACGAATTCAATTAGCCATTAGCAAATGAGTTCCTACTGGAAATTGCGTAACGTTACGATGGTAATTTTAGAACACCCAAAACGAGCTGATTACCACGGAATATTTGCTGGAGAGACCACTTCATGCGGCAGTTAAAAGTGAAGCTCCATCATTTTCGCAAAAGTCGAGAATCAACAGTATGGAAGTTCGGCAAAATTGGCACAAAATATTGGCAGGCTTCTCTGGGAGAAGCCAGATAGACTTCATGTTGCAACTTGCTTCTTCACGTTACGTCATTTAATTCTTATGGTTTTACATCCCTAAATATCGTTCAGAAACATATGAAATAAGTCAAAGATCTTCACATTTAATATACTTACGAATCAGCTACATTCGGCAATTTTTCAATTTCAAATATATCTTCTACTTCATAAAACAACGCTTCTATATTTCCTGAATAATAAATCTATTGAACTATAAAATGCTATGAATAGTCAACAAAATTCCGTTGAACTTTTTTTTTTTTCCACTTTTAACATGATATTAGACATTCTCCACATTACAATAACGATTTATCGTTGAAACTCATTCTTATTGACTCAAACAAAGTAATTAAAAGTTCTGTTTCAGATATTTTGATGCTTTTTTACATTTTTTCGCATTTTCCACAAATATCATTCTGCTTCTTAGCGTTTCGCGCAGTTCTCTTCTAATTGAGTCTTGTCGAGCACGCATCCCGCCCTTCAGTGTTCCATGAATTCTATTTCCAAACCACGTCGCTCGACCGCACATAAGAGAGGGATGGTACTCTTTTCTTATCTGGTCTGGTGAAGTGATAAAAGCTTAGCAACTCCATTCTGAAGCAACATGTATACGAGCAGTACGTCACAACTACATTTGCATGCCCTTCGCCCTGATTAATTGCAGGAAAGCCGGCTAATGGAAACTAATGATCCACCTGTGCATGACACATTCCTGATACGCATTCCGCCACCACCATCATGCAATCGCGCTTCAGTTTTCTCAAGCAATACCTTTCAGTACTGAAATGATATATAGTTGTTCCTATTTCATTCGGTTGGGAGTAGAGTTTCAAATTAAAAATGAATACATTAGTGGAATGAAACTTATAAATCTCAGTTTCTTTTTTCAATCAATTTTCGTAAAAATATTCTTATAATTTGTGTTTTATGAAAAATAATTAATCCAGTGAACTGGTTATTATGTGAAAAGTAGTTATTGACGTTTCTAGTTTTTATACAATTCCCAACCAGCATTCCTTCGAAATGACCATGGTGGGCACCAAGAAAAAAATGTTATGTAATTTTAGAACTTAACTCCTCCTCGTGCATTTTGCCTCCACTTCAAAAGCCATTCATTATAAATAATATGAAATATGTTAGCTAATGTAACATTGAAACTTTTATAATCGCATCATTGAATTAGCAAGCATCGTAATGTAAAGTGAAGTACTCGTATGATAGCTTTTTCACGAGATGTACAGAAATGAAATTAATCTTAATTTATACACACACACATATTATGTAATTACTACTGCCAATATGGTTTACATTAATTGTTCTAATATTCTAAATATTTGTGAAATTTTGGGAGACCGTTACGTCACTCGTAATAAATTACAAGTATGCTCAAATGTAAAATGTAAAATGTAAAAAGGAAATTGCTATAAGTTACTACATTTATGTGTACTATTTTGAATGATTTATATTAATCGTTTTATTAAGCGATTTATTTGTCCTTTTATTCTCACGTTCTTTCTAAATGGTAATTACTCCATTCATAAGTTTACTAATTTTCATTAACATTTGCATTACTCTCTCATATACAACGTGCAAACACAATACAAAGCTATCCACATAATTCTAGTCAAGCACTGTGATATACCTCACAACTACTCCAGTCATGTAAACTAAATAGACTTAAATCATCAAGTATAATGCTCAAAATACATCAATATGTGTAGTAAATTAAATTGTGCCGAGAGAAAACTCACTAACAGAACGCTAACAAACTGTCATATACTTCTTAGAACCTCAAGAATAAAATTCCAATTATTAATTTAGAATAATCCATCGCAAAAACATACAAACATTTTCTTTAGTACACATCTGAAGAAAACGCTAAATTTAATGTTTCTGTTTAGTTTCTTTTATTACGTAAAACTTGTTTTCCTTTTTCGCTCTTTTTAGTAAAAATTGATTTGTTGATCTTCCTTCAAGTAATTTATTTAATAACAATTTTCGAATAAAATGAACAGTACTAGTTACACTTATTTCGAAAAATGTTTTGAGGAGAAGCCGGAATGTTCAAGGCATGTGTTTCGACGTGCATATAATTTAACGCGACTACCGTAACACGCATGACATTTTAAATCACCGCCGTGTATACAGCTTTCCACATGTTGCATTTATCCATATGCTATAGCTGTTTGTCAAGGGAAAACTCATCCAATCACTGGCGGCGACGGATATCTTCGATTTATCGCTCGCCTGGTGACACCCCTTAGGATCACCTCTAACCTGTTCCGATATTCGGCACGCCATTGGCAAACAGAGGCAACCAGCAGCTCAGACGTCACGCCTTTCCTGTGCCTCTCAACCAGGGCTCATCAGAAAGATGATTCAGAGCGAAGTGCCGTCGGCAGTGGCCGGAGCGGACGGCGGGAGCAGCAGCGGGGGCAGCAGCGGGGGCAGCAGCGGGGGCGAGCGAAGCCTCCGGGGGGAGGGGGGGAGGGGCGTTGAGAGGTAGAAGTGATAAGGTTCAGTTTCACACAAGACGTCATTGCAAAACCTGTTGTCATGAAAGAGGAAGCAAGCGGCCCGATATGTTTTTGTTTTGTTTTTTTAATAATGGGAAGAACTATTTTGTTTTTTCAAAATCTGGAGGTAATATAAAGAGTATAATCTAAAGGGTTATTAAACGGTGAGTAAAACAAGAACACCGACGAAGAACGTATATTTGGAAAATAGATTTCATGAAATGTCTGATACGGAACCAAATATCAAAGTTTTTGCTTTATCATTTTCAATGTTGACAGAGTAAATCACGATTTACAGTTGGCAATATATCCTTCAAAGTGATTTATAGTTGAAAGATAAATTCCAGCACACGGAAGATTTACTTTATTTTTACAAAAACATTCCCCAGATACGTACATTTCCTTAAACCTCATTCCCTTACGCTTCATAAGCATGCTGCCCAAATTCTAAGTATGTTTGTATCTACCTATGTTTGTGAGCAATTTTTTTTCTCTAGAATAAAACTCTGTAGAGAAAATCGAGACCAAAAAGCCCTCTCATAGATCAGAGCTCGGCCAATGTTCTGATGTTAAGTCCCGCTCAATCATATGCGCAAAAAATTGAAAGCATTGCGCGAGAAAAACTATTTTAGAAATGCAGAACGAATTAATATGCAAGATCTCTTTAGAGTAATACTATGTACTTTTTGGTAATTTGTTTGCATTATAACTATTAGATACAAATATTTATATGATTTTTGACAACTCAACGTGCACTAATTTTTACTGTCACAAACTTCCTATAGGTGATTTGCTGAAATTCTTTCCTTGACGGACTTATTTATTTAATTATTGTTATTTAATGTTACTGGAGGTGGCAATAACTATTTTTCTGTATTGGTATTTGCGCTTTTAGATGGAGCACGGGTGTCTATGGACGCAATCGCGTCAGTGTGGGCACCGTTGATTTTCTCATTCCCCACGTTTGACACTTGAATTTCTCATAGCGCTCCCGCTGAGTCCCGGCAGCCAGTTGAGAGTCGGGAGCAATTGGCCTTGGCTCTACGGAGCGAAAACGTGATGAGCCCTGCCCTAAACAGTAATACATTCATAATAAATTATTAGAGCAACAATCTGCCGCAAAATGAAATACGATCAGCCGCCTTCAATATCTGCAACCGGAAAGCACCGTACAAAGTAATTCAACAATTCCATTAGTTTCATTCGCCGTTACAACTCTCGCCCAACCAATCGACTGCGTTCCAGCCGACCGCTCCAATACAGAAACGCGCGTTGCCTGCAAGGCCCTCTGCGTGCCCGTGCCCTCCCCCGCCCCCAGTCGATCCTCGCGGCCACGCCGCGCCGCGCCGCGCCGCGCCGCCCGCTCGTAAACTCGTAGGAGGTTTATTGCACGCCCAGGCCCGATGTGCGCGCCGTTTGTCCAACAAACCGCGGAGGTCGTGCCGCCTGCTGCCGCCGCTGCCCGTGGCCCACTCGTCGCACCCCTCGTCCCTGACCACGCTGCGCTCGCCTCGGGGGGGAAGGGGTGATGTGGCAATGGCGCCGGTGCAGTCAGCCATTGTGGTGGCAGACCCTGTTGTGAGTTACAGCACATCAATCGCGTCAGAGCAAACGAAACGAAGGTAGTGGTGAGAAAAAACAGGAGGTAGAAAAAAATGTAGTAATAAGCGAGAAAATTGAATTTTGAAAATCTGGAAACATTACCTTGCGAGAGACCAATTGTAGTAGTTGGAACATCAATTGGTATGGTCGTTTGGGAAATGGGAAAGAAGAAGTCACAGTACCAGACAGATATGAAGCTACTAGGAGAGGCGTAGTGTGTAATGCCTTTCGCTGTAGGTGTCGTGCTACTAGCAGCGATTGCAGGCAATTACAAATGCTTCCAGTATAGGATGCAAAAAAGTTTAGTTCGCAGGGAAGCTAAGTTCCCTGGAGGAGCGTGGTGGTGAACGAGGTTTCAAGTACAGAGACCAAGTCCGATGAAGTATGAAAATAAGTTTAATTGAAGAAGTAGAGCTGCAGAGCAGCGTGAAGTTTACACAGCAAAGTCTGTAGGCTGTCTGTCCGATATCAACGCTAGAGGATCCTTATATGGGAAACAGGGAGATTTACGAGGCCATTACGCCACCCCCGCCAGAACTCGGCATGCCCTGGACGCAATAAACTAACATAACTGTCAGAGGACTTATGCCCTTTTGAAAACTCACAAGATCCCAAACATTCCTGTTTCCACGTCTGGATCGTGTTAACGTTGACAGCGGTTTGGGGTGCCCAATCACCCATGACCTCAGGCAGGGCGCCTGCTCCAGACACGACCCTAATTTAAACATGTCTGAAGGGTGATATTTCTTTCACGTACAGTTTGAAAGAAATATTCATTGCTCTTCTTAAGCAATGCGTACTTCATATGTACGTAGGTGCATTTACCATTACAAGTGAAATAGATAGTCGAGTGATCCGTTCAAAGAGTAAACGAAAGGGCGAGTGGGAGACTTCGTGTGGAATAAACGGAACACATGAAGACGAGTAGATGATAGAGGTAATCAACTGACCACCGAAAGAAACTGAGCTGCGGGCACGAGTAGGTATGATCAGTAGATGGGGAGAGGCAGAAAGGGGGCAGAAAAATGAAGGACAAAACTTTGCCGGACAGATGACAGACGGTAGAAGATTGAGGGTAGAGAAGGGTTCGTAATATGAAGGACAGAGAGGTTGTGGTAAAGGACAGACAAAACTATGAAAGGCAAATAAACATGGAGAGCGAGAGTGGTGGAGGAGGGATGACACAGACGGAGTGAGAGAGAGAGAGAGAGAGAGAGAGAGAGAGAGAGAGAGAGAGAGAGAGATGGAGCGGAGGAGAAAGAAGACGACAAAGAGCAGTGACAGATGTGGAATGAATATGGAGAGACAGAGGAAGACGACATGTGCAGGTGCGAGTACGTGCTGCAGAGGGTGGCACTTGATAGCGGCGGCAGACGGTGCCCGACAGCAGCGCGATCGCACGGCGCGGAGGGACCTGCAGCGCGGGTGGACAGAGAGACAGAGAGAGAGAGAGAGAGAGAGAGAGAGAGAGAGAGAGAGACTGCGCTCGATTTACGACCGCGCGCGACCGAATCGCGCAGCCATTTGCGCGCGGTGGAAAAGCGCGCGCTGATTTCTGTCGCGGCGCGTCCTCGGCCTGGGCCTGTGCCTGGGCGGCGAGGGCGGCGCGATTTACGGCGCGAGGCAACGAGTTCCGCCGACGGCAGCCTCGGAATGCGACTGACGGACGCCGCGCCCGCGCGGCAGCGGGCGCTGGTTGATGGATCGCAGCTGACAGGTTGAGTGCACGAACTCGGCGAATGTATTGCATTCGGACGTACAGAGGTGTACCAGTTATGAAATTTGAAACGCATATTTTAGTTCCTTTTGTTTATTACTTATTTCCTTGTGTCTGTATAGTCCAGCATCAAACACGAAAAGCGAACGTTTCTTTGTATGCTCGCCTAGTTCGGGTCAGAGGCGACTTCTGGGCATGAAGGTGGACATAGGAATATTTGGGAGAAGTGAAGGCTCTCGGTCGTATGGGTGACGTCGCTTCGAGAGCAGAGGTGCTCGCGTTTCCACCATCATATCGTGGTCTTTTCAGATGTGGATTGCGCAAGCACCTGTGAAGAGGACCACGACGTGATGGTCGAATCGTCAGCGCCACTGACCTCGACGCGGCGTCACCCGGGCTGCCGAGGGCCACGCCTACGGTCTCATGGAAGGGAGAACGATTCGCAACTACTTACGCTACTGCCATAGTGTCTACTTACGTTGGCGAGTATATCATACACTCAATTGTAATAATAAGAAAAATCAGAAAAATATATGTAATTCAAAACAATAGGTAGTACAAAGTGATTGTGCTGCTGAGTTATTGGCATTGATGAAATAACAGATTGATGACGAATTGGGTAACGTTTTTATTTCTAACCTGATGGGCAGGTAATGTTCGTTTAACACATCATGATCAGATCTGAATGTGGGGAAAAGAATAAACAATATGAATATAATAATGTGATAATTTCTATGTCAACAAAAGTGCCCATCGGAATAATAATAATAATAATAATAATAATAATAATAATAATAATAATAATAAAGACTGAAAGTATACAGAAATCAGGGATTCGAAGGATCAGCTAATGAAATATTTACAAATTACTACTCTCAATAAATAATACATCTAGTACGTATGTGAACTTCCTAACAAGTCATGTATTTGCGTTTCATAGTTTTCATATATCTGTGCCTCTTTGAACCTCGGTGCCATGCAAAAATGAAAAACCTTGCAGTAAATTATATTAGCATTTTAAAGGTATACACTGTCCAATAAGCGTGTTAAAAGTATACGTATACCTATCGGTTGCACTAAACAAAGCTCTCACTAAAAGCTAAATTTATTGTACATTTGCGTTTACCGTCGTCCGTCATGATTGGCATGGCAATGATTTGCAAATTTCATTATGAACTCGCCTAGTAAAATCTATTATGACATTACTCATGTCAATTCCTTTGCAACTCTTTCAACAAAAGTTGGTACATAGAAAGGTAATTTTGTATGTTATACTATGTGTTACTTAAAATTGTATTGCTTATTCCATTAGTACGTAGTTTTTAAACAATTTATTTTTCGTAGATATCGTTCTTTCTGAGCGCACTTCAACGAGACTTTTTAAACCACAGATATACAACATTAAGCCTCTGAGGATTTGTTGATAGCTTCTTCTTGAAAATATGAATCAGCAATCAACAGCCATTCGGAGAAGCCAAGTGTCCCTACGAGCTCTACAAAAACGTTCTCCGCAAAACAAGTGATAAGCATCTGAATAGAGCTCCTTTGTTTGAATTACAGATATTTATTCTAGTCAATTTGCACCTTTTCTGTAACCTGACGTTTGATAAGATTGCTGATCGAATCAGGGCAATAATATGTTGGGTTACTAATATAAAAACGATTTAAGACAGCAAAACATACTATTATTAACACAGGCGATCAATTTTTTTTATGTTTTCTGAAGCTTGAATTATTTAAACCTCTCTGAGGAAATGCTCACAATTTTAGAGGACGTTTCTTTCTATTCCAAGACGCAAGTATTAAATAAATATGACAGATGGTTGTTGTATAGGTCCCGGGAAAATAAAAACTGTTGATAGTTTTGGGATCTGCAGTGGTGAGAAACTAGAAAAATCTTAACAATTCAGCTTGTGACTGGAAAGCACTGATGAACATTAACCTATGTATAGCGCAAACATTAAGTAACTTAAACACTTAATACTTCTCTGCCAATGTAGAACGTCTCAGTACACGTTACGAAATTTTATTAGGAATTTGATATCTCCAAATTTTCTTAAAATTACATAAAGCGAAAATTTGTACGGACATTTCTTTTTACAAATTCGATGCAATTGTGTAGCCAAAGTACCTGTACTTGAAATTTTTAAGCTCAATAGGAATTGATTGCACCATTAAGCTGCTAAACATAACATAACATACACAGTATACTTACATATAAATATCATTTCTCGCTAAATCCTTACTTTATCACACCAAATGATAGAGTTATGTTACATATGTTGTAGTAGAATATTGTTATTGTGCGTTTCTATTGAAAACGGTCTTAAAGTTAAACGAGATATCAAGTCTACAGTTTATCAATAATTCAGCAGACCTGAATTCGGTTCCTCTATGAAGTTCATCAAGAAAGAGAATTCTCCACTTCAATTGTTATTATAGCTTTGCAGATTTTCATCTATCGGAGCACTTTAATCGTTCTCACCGTAGGCATTAGCACAATTGCTGGACTCCCATACGACCAACATCACTTGAGTCTACATCGTAGGGCAACGTGTCATGTATGTGTAGCAAGAGGCAAACACCTCGCTCCCAGAGGGAATCTTAAGGTACAAACTTCCAATGAGGTATTTTGAACCGTTTAATCGTGCTATGTTATCCACTCGTGTAGATTTCTCTTAAATCTACGATTGAATTTTGCTGTTTTAATTGGATGCCAGTGTAAATTTAATAAATGAAGAGAAATAAAAAAACAAATATTTATTGGATACTTAAACTAATTCTAGTACAATAAATAACTATGTTTATATAATTTAATTTTTCACTTAAAAATAATGTAAGCACCAAATGAAACCTAACATTTCGTCATAAGAAGAAAATCGTTCTCTTTACTTCATGACATTAATGTAATGAAACAGCATCACGCAGTTCTATATTACAACCAAAAAATGATTAGCAGCACGAAGAAATTAAAATTCGAAACTCAACGCCCTTCAGAAAGGACATGCATTGCGTAGTTTCGAGGTGACGCTGGCGAAGTCAACTCCAGGCCGCCTTTATTGGATAGACCCCCAGAGGAGTGACGAAATTAGGTTCGGTGAAAATTAAATGAAGGACGCTACGTGCTGCGTCACTAAAGCGCATTACAGTGCAGTCTTACTTTACAGCGTCGTCGCCCGCAATCAAATACGTCTCTGGTTTGTTACTCGTCATTTTAGAGGCCGAAATTGTATTACCTTCTTACAAAGGCACTCAACGCGCCCAAAAGTGTTAACTTGATGGGACACATATACACGTGTATCTAATACAAAATGAAAATATTAGACACTTCATTTCTTTAACTTGTAATAAAGGTCGCGAAATTAGGACACTACTCATGAGCATGAAGGCAGAAAATGCTTATTCCAAATATTTTCTACCGCTACTATAAGTCATAAAAATGTATCATGCGTGTATTAAAACTGCATTCCCACAAGTACCAGTGAAGAGGTTGTAACGGAACACAGAAGCTACGTAGTAGTAGTAGTAAGCAAGTTGGTGCAGTGCTGCTTTTATCATGGGAGGTGGTTGTGGTGCCCCCCCCCCTGCTGGATGGTACGTTCCGACGACGACTCACGTGTCGGCTCTCGGGGATTTCCCAACAGCAGCCCCTCCCCGCAGCCGACAGAAACTCGAAGCTCCCAACAAGTCTCCCGAGATGTGTAATATTGCACGTAAGTTTAAATAAGTAAGAGGTGAGAAACAAGGGATACGTGAGGGGTGAGGATAAGACAAGAAAGACGAAGGAAATATCGTGCGAGATCATGGCTGTTAGGTAGGGCACTGCTACGGCATTCGCGTGGTAGATATGGGAGAAACCACGGGAAACTACCGATCAGAGTAGCCGGCTGCCAAATTTCTCCTCCAAACTACGTTTTGGCTACGCGCGTTTATCGCTCACCTCGAGCATACTACTCTGATTTAAATATAGCGTCCCTTCAAAGCCACGAGCTTTAAGGAGAGTGAGAAACTCACATAAAACCGGGAGCTTCAATACCAAATTTGTAAGTCGTATAGAAGTTCCCGATTGCTCGTTGAAATCGGAGTACACTGCACGGGTCGCTGGATGGGCTGGGCGCCGTCGAGGGCCCTGTGAATGCGGCCACGCCGCACGAGGCCAAGGAGCTTCTCGCAGGGCAGGACGCCTTCGGCCGTCGGAACATCGCGGGCCGCGTGTTGGGGGCGGTGCGCCGCAGCCCCATTTGGAGCTCGTGCTCGGACAACTTGGCCGCAGCGGCTGTACTTGCGTCGGCAATAGGAGTGGTGGAACCTGGAATTTTGTCATTTCTCGTTCCACAACACAATTTCCGCTCTTCCGAGGGGTTCGAGTTAATCATTATGAGGCGTCGCCGATCTCCGATACAGCAGTCGTCACAAGATGTTCCCTAGTCTCTGGTGCAAAGCATTAAGCTTATCATTTGAAAGCATAAGACTTCCTCGCCTGGTCTCATTCGGTGTCTGGCTGACCGGAAGGTGCCGCGTCCTGAGCACAGTTGCCAACGTTTTGGTCGCCACACCGCGACCTTGGCCAGGGCGAAATGTATTTTGTCACCGTTGCCAACCGCGCAATTGCTTTCAAACGGCGCACGGACAATGTCTTTCCGCGAACTGCCCTTCTCGCGGAGTTGCCGTGGTGCATCGCAAGGCCTTCGTGTTACTCTGAAATCTGCGTGCCTAGTAGTGCAATGTCGCTTGCCGTCCAGGTTTCTCGGTCGTCGAGTCAGTGCAGTACGTCTCCTTGTGCTAATGATGCACCTTGTTTTTGCGTCGCAGAAAATACAGTTTCCATTTATTTTAATGACTTTCTTTGTAGGTATACCAGAACAATTCTTTATGTATGAGTAAGCTTTTATTGAGTTACTATTTGTTCCTAGATTTTGTTAGCATTTGAGTCGAGACAGTCGCTTTAATTTTTTTATAAATTAACTTAACGAGTCACCTCCTTGCTCTACAAATATATTCATTTCATTTACAGAGTTTGACATCGTCTCTGTAATTCATTTGACGTGAGGTTTTTGAATAGACTGAAATGTTGTTTCCGAGTTCGGTGATCTGTCAAATGAAGTTGTTCGTATGGCATGGAAGAGATCGTGGTTTTTCTACACATTTTGGAATGACAACAACCAATTTTACGACGTTGCGAGTGAAAAAAATATACAGGAGTGTTATAAATAGATTAATGCGGCGCCTGGCTGGCCCTCGCAATGCCATGCGTTCCTCGGCGGAGCTTTTACTGTTCTGTCGCCCGCCTGAAGAGCACATTTCGAAAAACCGGAATAAATATTAGTACTTGCCCTCCGGAATTGATAACGCATTCCTTTAAGCAAATGAGATGCTACATCAACTCCAAGGTCAGTTACAAGCATCTTAAATTGGATCAAACCAATTGTTTATGATTAGAAGGGTTCAGTGAAATTAAGTCAGTAGTTCTGTATACAACATGCAACTAAAATCGATCAATCAGTATAACTTCTCATGTTCTTAATAAAACATCCATACTGTATTTTCTGGCAAAGCAATAAAAGATCTTGTATTATCAGTCGATATTTATGCACCAAAATTCATTATATACTGAAATATGTTCAGAACTGGCAGATTACGAACATTTTGTACAGAATAATGAGATTATTATTGTTAAATCTATACTGATAATGTTATATTAACAGACTATAATGGATGAGATTGTAATACCCAAACCAAAAGTCTTATCCGGGCGAGAGCATTCACACTTCTAGCGTGCTTTCGAGTAGCGAAAGGTAATGACCGGAATAACTGGAGTTTAAATCGTGCCTGTCTCCCGGGTTTTATTCACTAGATTTTGATGGCTTATCTACCATCGCCAGATTTTCCGTTCAAATGTCACAATTTAACAAATCTAAAATTACCTAATGGATAAAAATGGTAAAAGCTAAATCAACATAAATTAATTATTTGAAGTCATCACCTGACCAACATATCAATGGGTAACGACAGACAACACAAATTCACTCGCGTCACCATGGGTCATCAAATATGAAATGTTCTTTCTTCAGCCCAATTGCCTTCCTCTAATCCAAAATACATTTCGCCAAGAAATTGGAAGAACTCGGTTTTGTTTCAAAATGTCCAACACAAGGTCATTCCATGCTTTACTGAATACTGACTAAGAATGTCTTTCCGCAAAATATGTGTGCAATAGCCTCCGCGAAGAACTAAAAATAAAATTATTAAGTAAAAATGATTCACAGAGGCACATTCGTAAAATTTACATTAACAAAGTTTCTATTTTTTTATTATGACAAACAAAAAATCCCAAAACGCAGTAAGCGGACTCAAAAAAGCAGTAGCATTCCAGAGCGTTCAGTTACCAATATTCTTCGGTTATTGAATGGAGACGACAAAGAACCGACAGTTATTACGTGCCATTTCTCCTCGGCGAAATACTTTTTGTGTTCTTTCAGTTAATTTTTCACATTATTTTTTGCTCCATTGAGATTTGTAACATGAAAATCTAAAAAGCAAAGTGGCACTTCGAATGATAATAGAAACAACATGTTAAGTGTGTGCACCTGTCCCATTGCATATCAGTTTATAATTGTTTACATTCACAATCGCGAATGTAAATAGAACTCCCATCTTTTGGTCCGGTGATTAGATCTAATGTTTTTCGATTCGCAGTACATAGTCTATGTATGATATTTGTAGAATATGAGCGATACGGGTTAAATAATCATGAATAAAAACTTCTCATACGAAAACATACAGGTTTCTTTAGCAAAATCCATGCAAACTATAAACACTTTTTGTATCGAAAAGTAAAATGTTCCTCTTGAACGTACAGCAAACACGACAATGTTTGGAAAATCTATCTGTTTACTTAATTTTTTTTAACTGCGGGAAAATCCACATGTTTGTTAAGGAATGTATTGTTAAGATGGCAAGTAAAAGAGTTCTTACCAGACTGTCTAAAACAGATAATTGAAGAAAATAAGTCCAAATATTGCAACTGTTGTGTTGCTGTACGTAGAGAGGAAAAATATATTTCTAAATTGATGTGAATTCAACTGAAAAAGTTGAGAAGAATATAATGGACAATATCATCATTGGATCAAAAACATACTGTAACATTTTCTCATTAATTAAGTTAATTATATCATATGCGACTTTTATAATTTAAAAGATATCGTTCATTAATATCATATTCAGATCCTTCAAAGTACTCAAATCAAAATAATATCCACTTCCAGTCACTTCAAATACAAATTTTATCATTTCCTAATAGAACACGTTATCAATAATAGCAAGAGCAAGCAATTCTCGTCAGATTGTTGTATGCCCATAGAACTAAACAAGAAATACAGTATTATTTCATGAAAATGTCAATATCATAACAAAAAAATCGTTGATCTTACGAGGCACTTCAAACAGCGCAGCAACGCTGATTCAAAATATGGCGCCAATACCGGATGTTGTGTTGTCATCGACATTAAAATTAGCCTAATCAAAATGTGGTACTCACTGTTCTCCGACACTACGTCGCTGAAAGTTGTAAAATAATCTTCAGACATTCTGGCGCAGCTGCCTGAGAGACGTGCTGCAAAATCCGGATCAGCGAACAGGTGCAGTTGCTTTCAACTTCTCCCGCGGAAAATACCAAGAGCGATTTCCTGACAGTAACAGGGATAACTTCTAACTCAGTTCTCGAGTCCAAGACGCGATGCGTGCGCGAAGCCACACGCAATCGAGGGAATGACAAACGAAGGTCTCGCAACTTCGACTGCAGCGCGCGCGCCGCTTCCGACCGACCGCTCGCCAGTCGCTCGCCCGGCGGTCTGCGAGCCGCGCGCCCTCTCCCGGGAATGCTCGGAGTCTGGTCCGGCGCACAGGTCCATTCAATCTCACGCTCCCTCCATATTGATCGCCTCGCCTCGCGCCGCGCCGCTATGGTCGCGCTCTCGAAGCTCGCGGGGCGGCGGGAGCAGGTGCCGCAAACGTCACCGCTACCTATCGGCGCACTGGCGCAACACGTGCCTCGAGACGCGGGAGAGTTCGAATGACCGTAGCAAAAAGGATACGTGTTCATGAAATGAGTTGTTCGAGGAACGCAGTTGTAAAGTTCTGAAGGTTCTGTGAAAAATGTGCGTTGTCCTTTTTTCAAAGGTATTGGGGGCGGCTCTACTGCACCCAAACTTAGTATTAGAGCCTGAGCTTAGAGCTCAGAAATTAGATTCACATTGGCAGGTGAATATTGTCCTTGGCGAGCGTCAGATAAAGGTGCAAGTGGAACACAGAATTTTATTTTTCCCGCATCTCAAAATATCCGTTTTGGCGTTTACGCATTTCTTCCCAGAGTCTCTCAAATAATTTTTTTCTTAACAATTCTTTACGGCAATGTTGGTCACAACAGCTTGTTATCGTTAAAAACTATCAGTAGATGGGAAATTTTCAGATATTTCAGGATTGAATGAAGGAAAGCCTCAGATTTTTAAAGCATAATCACTTTGATTGCTTGGTTATGTCATATTTACGGGCCCATAACCTGCTAAGTCCACTAGTCCCGTAAGTAAAGTGAATGTTTTCATCACACGAGGAGGCGCTGGTGGGGGAGATCTGGCGCCGACCTACACACCGGCTTGGAGGCTTTGCTCCAAACAGGTCTCTCCCACCAGTGACATCACTGACAAAGAAACCAATGGAGCTAGAATGTCACATACTTCCACGCATTAATTGACAAGACTTTGCAATATTATACAATACTTGACATTTCTCCTTGCTAAGGAACAACTGATTTTGTTGCAACTGATTACGCAACGGAGCATACCCGACAGCCGACAAATAACAGTCAAATGAAATGCAGAGAGCTTAGTAGAGCATGACCTGTTATAGGAATAAAAGGCAGTGTATGCGAAAGATCTTTATTGGAGAATGTTAATGCGAAAGAACATAATTGGAGTGCTTATGATCGTGGCCGAGCAGTTGGACGGCTGGAAGCAGGTCAAATTGTCATTACTGCGTCAAACTGCGCCATGTCGCGATGAATAAAGCTGAAGATGGAAATGCAGGGCAAAAGCACATCGGTAATCGTGGAATGAAAACCGCTCCTCAAGGGGATCGATTTGCATTCCTAGTGGCGAAACGGAAAAGAAATCTCACTCGCAGTCAGATAGCTGCAGACCTTGAAACCGCTGCCGGTACCCTTTTATCTACCAGAATCATTTCTCGGCGATTAAATAAGATTGAATTGTATGCACTGCGGCCTCTCCAATGCAACTCACCTCAAACGCCGCGCTAAAGTCGAGAAAGATATTATATTATATTATATTCGTTAGTCCGAGTCATATCAGAGTTGCGGTAGGCCCAGACTTTCTGTTTATGGACGACAATGCGCGCCCACATATGACCGCTGATGTATCGGATACAATAGAAAGTGAAAATATAGAATGTATGCAATGGTCTGCTTACTCTGCAGATCTATATCCTAAAGAGCCTGGAATGCCCATGGGAGATGTGTTTCTCGGAGAACTCGCTCTCTCTGAACCACGGAGGAGCTGGAAAACGCCTTGAGAGAGGAGTGGGACCATATCCCCCAAGAATTCCTAAATAGTTTAGTAGACCGCATGAATTGACGTCAGACTGAGGTTTTGCCGTCAATTGATTTTTAGGAATCAAGGACCCACCAATCATGGACTCGCCACGTGTTAGAGGATTTTTTTTCTATATTTAGAAACTGGACTTATACACTTTTTCCGTACCAGGGCCCGGAATAAGAGTTTTTATGTCGAAAATTGCATCAGAAAATATTTTACTTTTAACTTAAATTTGTGTACCGACTTTTGTTTAATGTCATCTGCTAATGCGTGGTAAAGTAAGTTTCTGGTAGGGAGCTGTTGATACTGACACTTGATTAACGTGATTTCTTCAACTTGTGTTGTAATTATAAATATCAGACTAGCATGAAAATATTTTCCCACCGTTAAGTCAGTCAGTTTTGACAAATATAACATATTCATTAATAAAGAGGCAAGGCAATGATAAGATTCCAAGCTCAATGAAGAGAGGCTTGCAGGGATCACGCATATGGCATTTTTTCATTATTCGAATAATTTTCTTTTGCAATCTAAAGGTTTGATGATGAGCTTCCCCAAAATATTATGCCACATCTCTGGCGGGAACGCACGTTTGGAAAATACACGCGAGCTGCATGAAGGCTGACAGAATTTGAAAGAATTCTGAATCCGTAACATAATGAACTTAAATTAGTGTTTAATTCTGTTATATGTACATTCCATTTGAGATTTGACTGACTTGAGAGTCCTAGAAATTTTGTTACCTTGACATCAGCTATTGTATATTGTTCATATTCAATGGAGCATGTAATTGCTGATTTGAAGTGCTAAACTGTATTGAAACTGTTTTTTTCCTTTGTTGACTATTAATTTATCATAAAATTAATTTTAAACTTCTGAACTATTTCTTTTTTTTCCCTTTTGCAAAGAACATTTGTGTCATTGGCAACAGAACCGTTCTTCCGTTTTTAATTAATAAACGAGGGCATATGTTCACATATAACAGAAAGAGGATAGGAACTAAGATCGAACCATGCGGAACCCCTTATTCAATTGGTAAGAATTGGAAAGATAAGTAAATAATGTCCTTTTGTGCCAGTACGGTATTTCTACTCTGAGATCAATGTTTAAGGTACGAGGTTATCCAATCTAGGGCGATACCACGAATCCCATGAGAAGGTAATTTCAATAGCAGTATGAAGAAACGGGCATATGGCTTTTAATACATTTTTAAAACAAATAGGTTATCTTCCACTTATTTTAAGGCATTTTTAGGTCATCAGAACCCAATCCCTAGTTATAACCAATCAAAATCATACATCATCTGATTATTTATTTCTCTAATTTTGATTCAGTGCTTCATTCTCAGCCAGTCACATAATAGAATATTTTTAAAAATTCACATAGGCTCACAGGCCATAATGCATATGTCAGGGAAAGGTTAGTGTTGAGATGCCCTTCTGAGATGTACTATTTTACAGGCAAGTCATTCTTTAATTGTATGCATTTGTCAATTCCAAAATTAAATCTGAATATTGTAAATTTTTAAAATCAATGAATGATCTTTCCAATACGAGAATCAATATTTTCATATCTTTCCCATTCATATCATTTCGTGCATCTTGAGTGCCAAGGATTGCACTTACCACAACTGTATAAAATGAAATTGAGTATGAGTATGGAAATTAAATTTTCCTGAAAAATAAAGCATTATTCAACATGCACTATTCAAAACCATAGGATTGTAATAATGAACATTCAGTTAATTGAGCAAGAGCCCACTATGGGATTTTTCAGACTTCAAGACTAGTGGGGATACAACACATTCTTTCTTACATTATTTGTAACAGTTAATACATATTATACTACTATTTGAACCAGCTAAAATGTTGGCCGCGCAGGGATTTCAACACATGTATTTAGGTTTAGCAAGCTCAGCATATCTACGAGACACCACCCAGAACAGCTAACAACTACCCAGCGCTTTCAAAAGAAAATCAAACAGGCGCA
Organism: Gryllus bimaculatus; assembly: GCA_017312745.1. NCBI lineage: Eukaryota > Metazoa > Arthropoda > Insecta > Orthoptera > Gryllidae > Gryllus > Gryllus bimaculatus. The sequence continues at coordinate 407,288 of BOPP01000254.1, forward strand.
ACTGATATTTTTAAAACATGTTTCAAGACCTTATTTTGAAGAACAGATTTCATTAAGTATAAAATCTCTATTTTTTTAAACACAATTGTGGAAAGCCACCGAAAAGATTTAAAACTTAAGCAATTTTAGAAAATTCAGAAAGCCTACTTTGCTCTAAACAAGAAAAAAAGATCCAAAAATTTGGAAATGTTTATAAGAAAATTTTGAAAATGTCATTGAGACTTCTTGTAAAACAGCTGCAAACTCAAAACATGCATTTCAAATTCACAGTCCCTTGAATGCAAACAGATTGACTAAGAAATACCAATTTTGGAAAAAATCCTAAGAATGATTTAAGAGCTAATGTTGTCCATGGATGGACAGACACCCAAAGTTATACCATAAACCAATTTTTAGGTATCAAGGACCAACCCCAAAGATTCTGACATCACATTAGAGTAATTTATGATGCATCAAGAGAAACTAATATACTATACAACAATTCTCAATTTATTTAGGATCAGGTACCCACATTTCTGTTTCAGGTTCTGTGAAAAAACACATTTTGCTGTACATATTATGTAAGAAAGTAAAATTCAGAAAAAAATAATAAACTTTAAAGAAATGAATAAATAGATGACAATTAGTTCACCACGAAATGTTTAAGATTTAATTTTGGGGACTCCTATTTTGTTGGGATTCCAATAACATTTACAGGTAAAAGCAATACAAACTTAATATAAAATTTCCAATGGTTAATTAGGAAACATACTTTTTATTTCACAGAGTTTGTGTATCTCTAAGGGTTCTCATAGTACAAATTAGTTGCACAATTTCATGTTCATATACACAATATTGATAAAACTTTCTTCTGGCATCATGCAAAGATTTTGTTCACTATGATGACATTTCCCAAATTCACATTGTTATAACTACAAAGTCTTATTCACAAATTCATTCACATTCTGTAACATTCAAATCCTCCTTTTATGTACTCTACAGCATACATACAAAATTACAGGCTTTTAATAAATTATAAGTAGATTATTACTATTTAAGATCAAAGATGTTCAGAAATGTCTGAATTGATAATGACTTGAAAAAGCTCCACCAAAGTTTGCACAATACAGGTACATTTGAATCTTCCATCAAACTAATTGCCCACTTCTTTTTCACTCAAGAGCTCCAAATACTATAGCTATAGGTTCGTCCCAGTCTTTTCCTGACACACTGCTTATCATACTAAAATTTCAGAAATCTAGTTTTCACACAATATTTAAAGAATAGTGATTTATTCTTTGATGAATGAACAGCTAAAAGAAAAATTAAAATACTATGCCATCAAGAGAGTCACTTTAGTCACCATCAGTCTGTTGTTCTCAAAATAATTTCCAACAGCGCTACAGTTATCTATATTACTTACTTTCGTACAGCCATCCGATTTTCACACAATTGATTAACTTTCAGAAATAATACTATTGCTAACATTCTTATAATTTACTAAACATTTTACACTTTTTTATAGTTTCCAAGAGCACATTCACTCTACAATTTTTGAATTATTAACAGTTACACTGGAATGGCTATATGAATTTTCCAGTATCATGTGATGAGAAATCAAAAATTTAATTTGTTATCAAGCCAGCTTCTATACTTGAACAAATAGAATGAATGAAATATTAACTAGACTTCGACGGTATATTACAGATTTGAGTGATTTGCTCTTCCCAATGAATTCACTGAGTATAAGTACCTCTTAAAAAATTCAATCACATCAAATTTACCAACTTTGAACTTATAGTACTACATCTTAAGCAAAATGTGATGCACTTTAAAACTTTTACTAAAGTTTTGACATTAGAGAAACGTAGTAATAAGCAGAATATTATTACATTTTTTCTCCAAGTTACAATACATTTCTCATGTACAAAAATTGCACCTCACATAAAAAATTATAATTTACAAATATATTTATATATTTACACACATACATACAAAACATTATGTACAATATGAAATATATCATACATATAATACCCTTGCTCTTAAAATAGCATTGGTTTTTAGTATGTATGAAAAGATCATTTTCATAAAACAAAAGAACTTGAAATACTATATAACAGTATTTTCAGTCTTTAACACAAGATCCCAACTACTTCCATACCTTAATTACTCCATCACGCGACCCTGACAACAAGAAACATTGCGAGGCTTGGCACATGGTGAGAGCACTGATCCAATCATGATGGCCTGGTTGTGGCTGCTCAGGGCCTGGTCGAGGTGTCTCTTCTCTTTGAGAACTCATCCCACTTTGACTAGAACGTGGCTTAGCAGCAATTTCTTGAATTACATTTGTACCATCTATTAACCGAGACCTAAAAAATAAAAGGACAATGAATTGAATTGCCAACATCGATTATAACACTTTCTTGTTCATAAACAATCATTGCAATATAAAAAAAATCACACCTTGAATCTTAAAAAGAAATAAATTAATTTTGTAATGTTCGTCTAGAACAAATATTCAATACTGTGGGAAGGAGGAGAGTGAAGGGAAATTAACAAAACACAAAAAAAGAACATATCAAAAAATTTAAATATCATGATTCAAATTATTAAAATTTTACTAATGTACATCTGTTGTCCCTTTCCTCCCCCCTAAAATCATCAGCATTCACCACTTAATTTCACCTTCATTATTCTCATTTCTAGCCCCCACCTCTTTTTAAATCAATAGTTAATAAATAGAAATATTTTCGTACGTTTGTTCTCAACCTTCATTCATGCATGCTGGTGGCAAATTGCCATCCTTGAATAATGACATGAGTGTTATTAGATTTATTGGCTAAGACTGTAAATGCTACACGCTGATTAATTTTTTTTTACGCATTGGTTTGACAGATAACAATTGTTTTGGATTTTTCCCAACTTTTCTTCCATTTCGGTTCACTTTTTAAGTTGACAAGATGCATATAGACAGCAGATTGCAGCCACGAGAATAGAAGCAAGAACTCTTTTTTTCTTCAGAGAAATTGAAAAATAAATTATTCCCAGAGGCACACCCACGAGTTCCAAGGGAGCCTGAAGCCCCAGGAGCACCCCCCCCTTCCCCCTATCGCTGCATGCCCCACTGATTATTCCAATAATCTCAGGTAGTATTTCAGATGTAATTGAGAAATAGAGCCCAGATAATTCAAAATAGCAGTTGGATATCATTTTTCCTTCAGATTTGTCATTTTCCTTTGTGTTAGGCAAGTTCATGACAATACATCCTCTATTCCTAAGTTGCCAACTTTTTTTTGAACTTAAAAGTACATATTTCTACAAAAACCAAATCTGATCTGACGATTCTAAAAGCAAAAATCATTTCCTATTTCAAAAGTGATGGTTCTGCAAGTAAATTAATGCAAAAATCATTTCCTATTTCTGATGACATCCCTTAAACTTGTCATAGAAACTAGAGCACAATGTCATGCAACAAGAAACTAGCACTCATTTGAGAAATTCTCACTAACGTTTTTCGAAAGGCAGAAAGTCTTACATTCTAGGATAATTCACAACTATTGATGAAATTAAAATTTCTTTGTACTATTTTCAAATTGTCTACTCTTGATTTTTTGGGGGAAGATGTCAATTCTACTTGTTGTAAGTCAAACAATTCACAGACAAAAATGAACTAAAAGTGTAAGGTGGCAGAATGTAAAGGCCCAAGCAGCTAGTAAAAAAAGAAAACTCAAATTGCCTACTCATCACAATCATAATAGATACTAGAAGCATTGTCCCATCCACTTGTTTACCAGTGATCAGGGTTACCAATGATCAACATGAAAGGAATTTTTAACAGGAGGCCCTTATTCAGCTTGGTACAGAGACTTTTCGGGTGCATGCTATCTTTAGTAGCAAGAAGATAAGAACAAATGTGGTAAATATATTATACTTACTTATAAGCAACAGATGAAGGTGCTAGAGAATCATTAGCTGCAGGTACAGCAAAATAAGATTCACTGGGAGAATATAAATCCCAGAATCGGATTCTCATATCACTTCCACCAGCAAACACAAATGGAGAACGATCAACACTTCCTCCATACATTGCACATACACTGTGAGCATTAACCTAAAACATTACATGAACAAAATAAAAATTAGGACAAAAATTAACATTTTAACAAAAGATATGAAATAATTTATCATAACTGTCTTTTAGACAGAGCATGCAGAGAAGGGTACTGGATCACATTTTCATTGAACATTGAATTTAACCAATTAACTGACTTTGGAGCTAAGGATGTCTATGTAACAATTTAGTCAAATTTAATTTAAAATAAGTTTAGATGCAACAATTAGCGTAAGTGGTCTACATTCCATTTCTGCCCGAAGTAACTTGAATCTGAAAATACCAGCGTAAAACTAATATAGGTTTGATTTGGAGACAATTATAACTAGTTTAAGTAACACCGCACTGTTTTATTGGCCAGTCTGTTATTGAATATACAATATTAACTACCATTTTCAGCTACTTTCAGTGTCAAAGTCACTAAATGTATAATAATAAAATGTACATATAATTTAAAACTTGTTTTACTGCTTCTTCAGTTCTAGTAGTAAACTGACAACTCCAGGCCAACCAACTATCTTGTTTTAATTGATTTAAGTTGAAATATAATCATTTGTCTCTTATGCGACAGAAAGAATTCCATAAAAGACCAGAGCAGTCAGGATGGTCAAAAACATTGAGAAATGAAATTTCCTGAAATTTCTCTAACAAAATATAGCATTTTCTCCCACATAATTTTTTAATGTAACAACAGATTCTAATTGAACAAATTCATAGTATACAAATTTCGAATTTGGAAAGTGCAATGCATTTATAATTGTAAAAGTGACTAATATTTTTAAGGATTATAAAAGCAATAGGCAACGGTTGAAGCAAGCCAATTTATAGGTCATTAAAATAGTATATAGTAATCACTCAACATTCACAGAAGTTATGTTACCTAAAACATCATGAATGCTGAGTCTATCTTCTATTAAAGAAAGGTGACTTAGGTTTATGGTTATCAGAAAAACAGAAAGAAAAAATTATTTGATTATTGCAGTAATACTCAGTAAGTATGCACTACAACGAACAGAATTCACCATCCCAGAGAAGAAATAAAGCACAATATTTTAAAATTATTTCAAATTTGGAAGTGATAGGAATTATAGGTATATGAAATATAGTATTTGATTATTTTTGTTTGTTTAATGAACCTCTTCATTGCCTTAATCTCCAAATATGAAAGAGTTGCTGCTTCTATTTCTCCTAAATTTTGAAGTTACTTCTATGGTTTGATGCATTTGAATATCTTTTCCATCAGAGCTTGTTGAAGTTTTATAAAGCCATTAACATTTTTGTCATTGAAATTGCTCAAGGACGCAGTTTTGTTTCCATTACTTCTTCACTGCCACATCTGAGGATATTTTCTTTAGTGATCATTTTTGAAGCACCTCTTCAGTGAGATCATGATCATGAAAGTTGCATAGATCTAGAAAGGCTTTCCTGTTAATGTCGTCAAAGCAGTTACCTTCAATTTGACATAACTGAATTGAATCACTTTGCAATTGAGTTATTCTATTAATCTGAACTGACCTTCCAACTTGCTTTACTTTGAATTACTTTTTGCAAACATGATTGGTGGTGGTGATGATAATGAAATGAGCTCATTTCAAGAAAAATGTCTATAACCAAATGACATTAAAAAAAGTTGAAGTCCAGTTGAAAGTTAAAACCAAGTAAAATCTATCTAATCATGGATGCTTGAAATTCATGTATGATGGAGAATTACTGTACAACATAGTATATTTATGATCGTGGAAACAAGAATATAGAAAATGATTAAACATTATCTGAATAAATCCTTACAGAATTGAAAGCAATACAATTCTGCATGCTTTTTTTTTTCTTTTCAATTTTACCTTTTATTCATGTTTCCCTTCACAACTGGTAAAATTTCCATGCCTATATCTGGCAATAATTAATTCCTGACTTTACCAGACTCATGGCTATTTTGACTGACCTGAGTATGTGATAAAGGAGGGGCCGTACTGGCCCATAAGACACTCTGACGAAACTGTGTTTCCAAGTTCCACATGGAAATTTCATTGTTGCCTTGTACTGCAGAGAGAACCCAAGATGGTTCAGTGGGATGTCTAATTAATTGACGAACACGAGCACCTACAAAAACATTCATACATGTGTGAAAAAGGAGAAAATAATGAGCAATAAAATAGAACAAAATGAACTAATGATAAAAAGAGTAATTAGCTTTTTATTAAAAATTCAATGTCAATCAAACAGTTCATCTCTTTTAAAATTTATTTTTACAGTTCTGAAAACTATATTACCTGTAGGATGAACAATGGAAGAAATTGGCAACTGAAATCTCAAATCCCAACATATGTGGCATCCACTACTTGTGCCTAATGTGAGCCAGCTTTGATGAGAATCCAAGCAAAATGAAGTAATTACACCTGAAATATAGTTAATATAATCACCATAATATAATTACATCTGAAATATAATTTAGAAATAAACTGTCACAAAAATTTTTTATGTTTCAAATGAAACATTTGAGAGCAAACAAGAATTCAACAAAAAGTGAAAGCACCACAATTTTTCTTACCATTCTTCAAATCATTGTCTAATTTCCAAGCTGTTCCAGGAGAGCGTAAATCCCAACCCACAATGGAACCATACATAGTTGCATATACAATCACTGATTGAGAACCTGTGCAAATTGTAACAGTCAATAAATTTTAATAAAATAAATGAATTTTGGGCAATAAAAAGTAAATCTCCCTATATAAATTAAACCACCATACACTCCCTACTTATTTCATATCATTAAAAAAATAAGTGATAAGATTTTACCACAATCAAAATAATTTATGTCAACAGCACATCCATCTTCTTGAAGATCTAATTGTCTGGATTGCAATACAACCATTTTATTACTATTCACTTCAATTCTGCAGAGAAAAAACATTTATAAGAAATCATTCCTTGCATTACATTCAGTAAGTATAGTAAGAAGTACATCCCTGATAAGGAATATGAAATACCTTAAAACAAAAATGCAGCCATTCAAGGATGCAGCTGCCAAAGATTGATTGCTATCACACACTGTTAGGCCAATTAAGGGGCCAGATTGGTGGTTATGTACTTGTCTTGATCGGTTTGCAATATTTCTTCCTTCCATTTTACCACAATCCCAAATTTTGATACATCCATCTGAAGAACAGCTGGCAAATAAGGCACTTTCTGGGATTGAAACTAATCTGAAATAAATGGAAGGTAAATATTCTACAATGCTGAATTTTACAAGGTTATTAAGTTAGTAAATTTTCATATTTGAGGTGAAACGCCACACAAAACTTCAGAAATGATTTTTAAAAATTTATAAAACTTACTGGTAGTTTTCTGGGAGAAAGTAAACTTAACTTTTAATCAGATTATCAAATTACCAATGTTGGACTATAATTGTATGGAATATTACAACATTAAATTGTTCAAAAGCAATTACGGTATTTTCCATATATGGAACCAACAAATTATGTGAGATTGGGGGTATAACAGTTAGCATCTAGGGATGTTTTACTCAAGTTTGCGGGGTTCAAACTCAATCAAAATTGTGGATTTTTAAAGGCAATAAAAATCCTTCACACACCTTCCTTTCGAGAGGAAATAAAGCTAGCTGTCCCATGTAGTACATTTACTGCATGTAAAAGATTCTGAAGCCAAAAACAAGCCTCTGAGCTAAATTCAAAATTGTCAGTTTGGCCCCGAGTAACACTTTCTTTCTCTACTAAGATGGTGAAAGGAGTATAGCGAACTTTGCGTGGTCAGACTTAAGAGAGGCCCTGATGGCAAAAGTCTCATTGAGTAAAGTAAGGCATTAACTAACTAACAACATACCTGTTAACAGATCCCTTGTGTTCATGCAAATGAGCCACAAGAGAACCTCGCAGCCTCCACCCTGGAGGAGGGATAGGAGTCTCCCATACAGCATTGTCAGGCCACTCAGGCCCCCTCACAGCATTGCTATACATCTCTTGCTTTCGCAATAACAATTTTCGCAGCTCCAAGCGACAAGGAGCGCATCGATCTGCAAAAAAACACTTTAATCAAAATCACCAAAGTAATGACAGAAATAATATTTTTGCAACTCAAGAAGAACCTTGAATTGAACATCAATAAAAAAGGACAAAGGGAGAGCCATCAGGTGTGCAAACCACTACAATACACTCCATATAATATTATTAATGAATAATTTATTTACAAAATTTTCCCAAGTGGCACAAATACACACAGAAGATGTTTTATTAATTTTTGTCACTACCTCTTCCTAGGTGACTATTCAGAGCACTAGAGCAAGGCAAAGCCATGCCTATCACACTGTCACAGAGCACTCATTATTCACACATGGATTCCATTAATTCACAAATGTGCATTTCTCATTGCCTACATCCAAACAAAATAGTTTTTACTTTCTCATAAACGTACATATATACATTATCTACACAAAGTTAAGTAATGCTGCACAAAATCAGAGAGATTTTAAGATTTTAATGGAAATACATGTATTGAGGTTCCCTGACATAGAGAAAGTTCCATTCGTCTGTAATATGTAATGACCTTGTTAAGGCCTTTGAATGGTTCCACTGCTCACATGGCTGGGATATTACAAAACATGACACTATATTCCAACTCTTCATGGCTTACTCAAATGCATAGGTACTTTTAAGAATTCAAAACATTAACTGACTTACACTGGATGTAAGACCGTTCATGAAGGCTGTGATCTGCATCGAGGCTGTACTGAGGAGAGGTGTGAACGTCACTGAGGAGACTCCCACCGGGTGGGGATCTGTCAATCGATAAAAAGTGCATTTATTCACTTAAATGATGAAAAATTTCACTTTTATTTCAGACAATTGGCACACATCAAAAGCACAATCATTTACAAAAAGCTCAAAAATATTTTACCACAAAAACAAACAAAAACATTAAGTAAAAAAGTATTTTAAATAACTCAAACTCGTGCAAACTTTTATTAACAACATGCACGCACACACACACAAAACATCCATGTACACTCACATACTACTCCCATCTGAAAGATGGGAGGGACTCTGAATGTCTGAAGACCCAAACATTGTCTGCCAATCTTCATTCACTGACATATGAGGGTCACACGAAGGACCTTTCTTAATGTTTTTCTTTCTGTACAGTAAAGAACTAAGGTTTATTCTTTTTACAATAATGGAATAGTCTGATTGATTCAACCATCTACAGAAAGAACTTACCGATTTGGAAGAATAAGTTCAGGCTTGTTTCCAGATCCAGCATTCAAAGAAATGGAGAAGTGTTGTGGTGTATTTCTCAACATCCGTAATTCAATCTACAGAGATTAAAAAATTAATGAATAAAAAAAATTAATGAAAATCATTTATTCTAACATTAAAATACAGAACAAATTAAATAGAACAAAAAATTAAAATATTACTTTTCCATCTGATATTCTGTTTTCTCCCATCTTTGCTTCTATACTACTTCGATGGCGATGGATTTTTTGTAAATGTGGAGCCATGGCAAGGAGTTGATCTTCAACAGTATCATCCATACCTTCTGAAGACAGGCGTCGAAATAACTGCAAAAACATGAAGGTTGTATTTTATAAGACACATACTGAACACTTCAATTGAATTATAGTAACACTTGTCTTACATTTCTTAAAGACACTGGTGGTTCTATATATTGAGGAATGTGTCCAGCACGCACAAGACTTCGTGCCTTCTGACGATCTTCCAATGTTTGCAGAAGCAAATTTATATCTTGACATTTGATCATACTGTCATATACAATTCTTGGAACAGGAGGAACAAGGGCATTTAATAGGATGACCTGTAAAATTTTTCATTAGCCACTTTAGCCACACCCAGAATTCACAGACACCTTTCATCAAAACAATCATAAGTAAAGTTGGGAAGTTAAAGCAATTGCATGTATCTATAAAAAAAATAATATTTGTTTCGTGGAAAAATATCAAATCTGGGAAAGAAAACTTTTCACTAATTTATGTTCCTTAATGTTTAGATACACTGAATAGTAGTTAAATAATATCATGATATAATGCATAGTAGTATCACATTTACGGAGAATAGTCATTTTTATACACATTTTTGTAAAATTTTGTAAAACAAATTAAAGGAGGTAACTCCTTAATCAAAATTTGCCTTTTAGCTGGTTTCTCTGATTTCGCATGCATATTGTGGTGGAAAAGAATTCCATACAGCTCTAATAACAGGGAACTTTCATAACAATTTATCTTACCTCTTTGTCTGCCTGAATAACTTGATACTTCAAATATGGTCTTATAACAGACATAACTTTACATTGCACATCTACCAGGTTGAGAATTCGTGACATGGCACTGATGAACCCAACAATAGCCTAAAACATTATTACAGCTAAAAATTTCCATTACACAAGTCTCTTCACCAGAAATAAATGTATCATATTCTGAAGATAATATTTTTACCTGATAAAGTTGGATGTATCTCTAACAAAATTCATTACCTTTCTTAAAAATTATAAATAGTAATCACCAAACACAATACATATGAAGCAATGGGAAAATATATAGAACTATTTAAATTTGTAATCGAATGTGTGTTTTCATTAGCTTTACATTTCATTCATGTACATTTCATATTTGACAGACACAAAATTCTAATAACAAAGAACCTTCTCTTTACAACACAATCTTCTTATCACCACATTTTAAAATGTTTTATCTACATTATATTATCGTCACAACAAAATCCACAAAATCTTACCTGGTGAACCCAGAGATTTGGATGAACAAGGAAACATGCAGTTTCTGCAAGTAGTTCATAAAGAGCACTCTTTTGAAGTAGTCCTAATTCTGTTAATGCAGTCATTGCATTTATTGCTTTCGTCATAACGAACTCCTCTGGATCAGTTAATCCCTGAAAAATGAATTCTGCAATGAACTATTCCTTAAAGTGATTTTTTTCAATTAAGTATCATATAAAAAGAGATGAGAGAAGAGAGGAAAAAAGAGAGGAAGGAAGGAGGGAGAAAGAGGGAGAAGAAAGGTAATAATGTATTAATAATAATATTTTATTGAGTCACACATACAATTACAATCATGTATGAGGAGTCAATATGATGTCTTGGGTGGAGGGAGTGAAGTAACATTTCTGTCCAGAATCAAAACAAGGGGCCAACTCATCATTCGCTCAAGAGACCAGGGAAACTGGACAAAAAAAAAACTGATCGAGATGGGGTCATCAGCCTCGGAATTATAGTACAATACTTGTTACAGATAGATTAAGATATTGTACAGTAGATAAATTTTTTTATTAAGAGAGGAAATAAAAAGGTAGAGAAAAAGAGAGAAAAGAGGTAGAGAGAGTAAGAAAAAAAAATTTAAAAAAATAAGTCACCTGCTGTAAAAGTGGTGTCAGGATAGGTGAACTATGCCATCCCACATAAGCAGCCACACCAACAATACAGTCAAAAAATGTTCCCCTAAGTTGCTTGTCTTCCTTGTCATTCAGAAATGTTATCATATGAGACAGCAATACATCATTCGCTGCAAAAGATTATTTCAATAAAACTTCTAAATACAATCTGATTGGGAAAACAAATCCACAAACAATAAAATGAGTCAAAAAATTAATATTCAGCAACATTTATGGTATGTTCAGGCCAGTAGATCCTCCACCCAACTTTTTACCTAAACAAAAATATTTAAAAAAAACTACAGAGGTATCAGTCATTGATTTGCCCCATTGCTTTTGAACTGTAACATAAATCAGTTTTGAAAAAAACTACAGAATCATAGAAATAAACAGCAAAGGTAAAAGTATGATACCAAGCTCAAGTAAGAGAGGATTGTTTCAAGTCATGTGGACCCAGGGCTCCTCAAACTATTGTTTAGCCCCTCAAACAACAGTTAGAAATAGGAGTTGCAAAAAACGCTCAAATTTATTGACTAAAAAGAAAAGTAATGAAAAATTTCATATGTATACATTATAAATAGATTGATTTAAAAATGATTATTATATGAATCTTGTTGTATATCTTGCAAAATCAATTACTTCTCAACATGGGCTAGAGTACCAGCTGTTAATGCCTCAAAATGTCAGTTCAGTGCATGTGGTTGGAGGTAATGGATAGTATTGACAAATAATTTTATAGTTCCAATGTCTCTAAAACAATTTGTAGGAAATTATATAAGAAACCATGTTAAAAAGCTGTTGAGAATTCATATGCAGGCATATGAATTCAAGCATAAGTCATCAAGAGGATGTAAATGGACAGGATGTAAATACCAAATTTCAACAAGTCTGCTTTTTACTTTTTCGCCTTTAAGAAGGTATATCTTAAGAAGATAAAGTTATGTAATGCTGCAGGGGAAAAAAAGGTGAATTTCAGCAGTGAAACTCTTTACTAACAGGCTCTGGTAATGATAAAGTGGATAAATCCAGTTACTAAATTAAAAAAACTCCTTTTAACACATGATGTACCCAGAATCCATGTTTTGTGGATCCTCGATACCAAAAAATCGAGTGACAGCAAAACGTCCATCTGAGAACAACACTAGCGATTAAATCATTCAGGTGATTTTCTCCAAAATTGATATTTCCCAATTCATCTGGCTGATGTTGAGGCACCTTGAAATTGAAATCAATATTTTAATTTTGGAAGATACTTTACCTAAATCCCCTGGGACGTTTTCAAAATTTAAAAAAAATGGTTCCATCGTTTTTGATTAAATTTTGTTGTTGAATAGTGCAAAGGACATTCGAAAGAATGGCCTGATACATAGCAAAGAACTGTAAAGATAGTGGTGATGGACCTATTTTCAGTACACTCTACATTTTCAAAAATTGCAAAAAAAGTTCAGAATTGTAAATTTAAATTTCACGTGCTTTGTTTCAGACGTTGCCAGTGCGGAAAATAGCAACACAGAGGTTTCAATTTTCTTCAAATTATTGTTGGTCATGATGATTGTATGATGTAGATAATATTTTTATGAAAAAAAGTTGATTGAAGGAAGGTAATAAATTTTAACTTACAACTAACAAACACACTTCTACACTTTAAGAAGTTTTAATAGCTGATTATGGCGTTAAAAAATTGAAAGCTCACTTCAAATGCAATCAAGGTAGGCTTATGTGAAATTATTCTTGCTTTTCTGTACTATATTCTGTAAATACTGTAACATTTAAATTTGTTCATGTTTGTCTCATTCTTAAAGAAAGAAATGACTAGTCTCCCTGTCAATGGAAATAAATGCAGATAAACAAGGGGGGCAATTTGTTTGAATTAAGACTTTCTTAAGTTATATCCGAGATTAAGTATGGCAGAAATTACAATTTTAATATTATATCACTATTTTCAATCATGCAAGAATGTATGCACTGTTGTAGCACCTCTAATTTTACCTTATATCACACTTATAATTAAACTTGATACAGGCAAAATTGTTATCAAAGAATTATGCATAAAACAATATTTCTTGAAAAGGAAGTTTCAAAGTTAACCTTTCTTGCATTTTAGCCACATAAATACTACTCTGATATGCGAACATTCTCTAGTGGCAAGAATAATTCAGAGTTAAATGGCTCTAACAAGTCACCAATGTTAATGAAATATGTGAGAATTATTTCTATACAATACAACACTGTCATCAACAACTCAAATTACCCCCCTTCAGTTCCATTACCTCAGAAAAGAATCATCACACTTGTGCCAATGATAACATTACCTTTCTGCTTTCCAAAAAATACACAGAGTTTAGTTATCCCATTCTCCATTAATGTTTGCTTGACTAAATTTTGCTGGTCAGTCAGCAATGTTGAAACAGTCTGTTGAATCATTTCATGCAGTGTCTGTAATTCACTTTCATAACTGGGTCTGGGACCATCTCCGTGGGATGACATCAATATTTGGCTTTTCTCCAAAAATCTGTAGACATTAAGCATTACATAAATTAGGATCAACAAACACACTTCTAAACAAAAATTACACTTGCTTGACCTACATACTTTAAAGCAGTTTCAGCTAACTGAGCTATATTTTCTGCATATGCTGCCCGAACAATTACTGAGTCATCATGTGTTACCTGAAAAATGAACCATAATGTGAGCTTCAATGCAGTTTCCATTCAACGTTTATTTTCACAATTTGACCATTAAGGTAATAAGTAATGAAACTCAAAAAATTTTACTTTCTTGCTTACAGTTACAGAGAATGTCACAAAAACTTAATTATGAAATTTTGACAAAAATACATTTTTTGTCTCCCACCACGTGTGGTAATGTAGGGCATATTAGTAAAAGTGTGTGTCAGTAAGCGGTGGGGATAGATTGCATACAGTTCATGGCCTGTTTGTTAGGGTACTGCTCTGGCATACACCTGGTATTATTCTGAGAAGTCATGGAAAACTACAGATCAGAGCAGTTGGCCACAAGCACTCTTCTCTAGACAGCGGCTGAACTCAATCTAGCCATCAAGCTAGTGTCAAAAAGTCCAGCCGCAGTTTGGAGTTGGACACTAGGACCTCCCAGTCACGAGTATTGCAGTGACAATATTGATGCCAAGAGCAACCTACGCAGGTCACAGATCTGTAATATACATAACAAATAAAAGTATTGGGAACAGCTACTTTAATTCTGGCTCTCCTTGAAGTTAGTCAAGTAAGTCACTCCTGCTGGGTGACAACAGCAAACAGAATTTGTTGCATATAGATTTCAGGACATGGTTTTCAATGGAAAAATTCTGAAAAATTTAAAGCTTTTATAGAATATATTCATGGAGTATATTATCCAAGATGATTCAACATCAAAGTCAAGAATCCTTTAAATGAAGGCTCATTTTGTATTTTGTAATTATTGTATCCGAGTGAGTGTGATGATGTTTTACCAACTATAAACTGCCCAGCTTTGTATGCTGTTAGTGAAATGATAATTCAGACACCTTTAAGTTCATGTCATCTAAATAATTATTTATCTGAGAGGAGAAAATATTTTTTCACTAGATCTCTCTGTATGGCTGAGAAAAACACCTTTCGATCAAAATGCTTCTTCTCTTTAGCACATCTTGATAAGTCAGACATCGAACACAAGAGTCCATTGACTTTTGGTGACAACACAGATGATATTTAGAAGTTTAATTAAGCAACTTAATTAAGCAACTTAAGAATCATATTTGCTATGTTGTAATCAGACACAAGAAAAGTGTTACAAACAAGTGCCAGAAGCACCAAGAAAAGAACACACACTTGAAAAGAGAGAAGGATATGTTAGAAGATAAGTAATAAGAATGAAGTCAATGTCAAGAAACAAACCTGAAGAAATGCAAGATTTGGAATAAATTGCTGTATTAGAGGTTATTTGACAATGGTAAATTTGTTAACATATTTTGATATACACAAAAATGTATTTTGATATTCAGTAGAACATCTTTGTCAAGTAAATGCGTGATTATTTTTATTGTATTTAATATATGTTAAAATTAAGGATTATCTGGGATGATTTCTAAGAGAATTTTATTAAAATTGTAGAGCAAATTACGATTCATCAAGCTCAATGCTATACGAACTGAAAAACAATGGCAGTTTTGAAATTCTCCAGCAAAAATGCATTGTTTTATATTTCCTCATTGGAAAAAATTGATTTTCGAGTCTTCCAGTGACACATCTGACCTCCGTGCCCAAACTAGGCCCTATGTTACAGAGTAAAGGGTACTGATTTGAACCCATGTAATACTCACTGCTGCTAGTCCAGGTAAAACATATTCAGGAAAAACATTTGCATCACTACACGGAACAGCTTTCACTAATGCCAGACATTTTGTAAGAGTTTCAATCGCACGAACACGAACACGAGGAAATGAATCGTGGACAAAATGAAACTGAAACAGAAATTGGCCAATTAGGGTACATTATGTAGAAGTTACTAATAGCAATAGTCTAAGAATTATTTCATGAAGAATGTTCAAATACTTCAATAAAGTACCTTCTAGAGCTATTACATAAATAATGATAGATTCCTAAAACTATTTACTACACTAACTTACAATGTATGGTAAAATTCTATCTAATATTGTTTCAGAAGAAACATGAGAAGACAGCTCCAATAATATATCAAGACTTTGCAACTTCGATGTGCAATGATGTAAACCTCTGAAAAGAGAATTAAAACATTTTAAATTTGCCCAGTAAGATTGAATAACCACACTTAAAATTATCTAAAATGCAAAAATATTTTCAATCACACATGATATAAATTTACTCACTAACAATTTATATTATACAAACCTTACCTAATACAAGAAGTAACAAGAGAAGTAATAATCACAAGGCCATCCGAGCTAGAATTACTACTTTCTGAATCATTTTTTTCTTCCTCATTTTTGTCATAACTTTCTTTGTTCACTTCACTGCCAGGTTTAAGTATATTTACAACGTTTCCTATATCTTTCTTTAACCTTTAAAGAAAAAAGAAAAAGAGAAATTACAGAGGAAGGAAAGAAAGTGATACTCCTTTTCCAGCAAAAAATATTCTATCTTGTGAGGTAGGACCAACTGTTATTCTCAAATAATATGTACATTAAGCAATTAAAAAGGATGTTCCTAAAATAAATTGGGACAGACACCAACCACGTTCATTTGAAGTCATGAGAGTGAAAAGAGTTGCTATTCAAAATTTCAGTTAATTCAATTAAATACAAATATCACGTAGTCATGATTTAACATTGGCAATATAATTTATTCATAAAACAAAGAATTCTAAAATTATACTTTCACATTCAAGAACAACTATTTGACCAACAATATGTTACCTGGCAATTTTCTCATCAGGAGATACAATAGGAACTGCAGAAAAGATTAGCATATAAGACTGAAGGAAGGAATAAAAGTATTCCGGAAACACAACTCCTCTTTGCTGTGCTAAGTACAATTCCGCTGATAATCGCTTTGTAGGATCTTTTTGAATCATGCTTTTGAAGAGTGCCTAGACAAATTGAAATATTTTTATTGATTTTTTTCTCACGTATAAATATGTCAAAATATACAGCAAAACATACCATATTTTCAAGAAGGCAGAAATATTTTAATTTATAATTAACACTTGGGAAAGCAAGTTCACTTACTCGCATTTCAGGGTCCTCCACTTTTTCAAGGTGTTTCAATACGTTTCTTGAGGCCGACTCTTCATTTCGGTATGCCAATAATTCAGAAAAGTCAAATGGTGGATGACCCTCATTGAAAAGTTCAAGTAATGCACAACTGTAAGAAATTTTCAGCCCTCTATGAGTTTTAAAGGCAAAATGAGCAAATTGTATACAACAAAAAAAAAAAAACGCTTTCAATATTATACAACTATTTCGTAAAATACAAATAAAATCAGAATGCAATATGATATGAACTGTAAAAAAAAATAGAAAAAATGTGAGTTGCAAATTTCTTGCATCTTGCTAAAAGTTTTACTGTAATAAATGTGAGTAAAATGACATCACATATTTGAGTATTGTGAGTAGTGATTCTTCTTTCAGCAGGTTTTCCACAAAATGTCATCACTACTTTTTTTTTTAAGAGATGTTTAAAAGATTTGTAGAGTACGCAATTCATGGGTAACCCTATGGAGAGAATCTTCACTATTGCACAAAGTTATGAATTGGTTATCGTTGACCGAGATAATTTTTCATTGTCTTGAATCTTGTATTGTGCTCAACTAAAATAATAATCACAAAATTTTAAAATATGATTCCTAAAATTTCTTAACACAATTTAGTCCCTAAAAGAAATATTAACTGAAGCATTCACTCAAAGGCAAAAACAAAAAAAGGAGATAGAAAAACGAGTGATAATTGTAGAGGCATACCTCTATGAACACTGCTTATAAAAAATAGGCACAAATAATCGCTCAGAGATTAAAATTCTGAATGGACACTACTGCTAGAAGAATGAATAAGATTCAGAATGGAAGAAGCTGCTATCAATTCTCAAATTCAAATTTTTGACGATATATCACAAATAGTTTATATTAAGGATCATTAAAATCATAAAATTGCATTACTACTCACAGAACAGAATTATTCTTGCATTACAACATATAGGTATTCAATATCTACATTTAATTTTTTTAAATCACCAAAAATATTGAAAGAGTAGTTCAGAAGTATATTATAACAGGTGAACCATTGAAAATTACAAATTCATTTTCTTGTCTAACTAAACTGACGAGTTTTGATAATCTTTAAACACAAACTTGTTTTCATCCCTGAAAGATCAACATCTACCAATTTACTCCAGTTGTCAGATGTATGGTCTAAAGTATTGGATCAGAAACAAAATGTTAACATTATCTCGATTATGCTATAGCTTTCAATGAGGTCCCACCTAAAGTCTTTATTTTCAAACTTTTAACCTTGGGCATACAAGGAAAACTACTGATGTGAATTAAGAAATATTTATTGGAAACAATATTCCAGGTAGCGATAGGAAACAGTCTCTCAAGACCCTGAACTCTTACAAGTGGTATACCTCAAGTTTCTGCTCTAGGCCCAATATTATTTATCCTATATACCTGTAATCTTGGTTATGATCTGTCTTGTGATTGGAACTGCAATGCTAACAACACAAACTTATTCTTGTATCTACTAAAGAATCGCCACATACTGCAAAATATCTTGACAAAGTGGCAAGATGGTATGAATCTTGATTAATTCTCTTAAATTCCATTAAGTATACTGTCCTCCACCTTGGAAAGCATGACCCAAATCTCTTTAGTATAGTTGGAAAGCACAGACTTGGTTCCAAGATAGAACAAAATGAACTCAGAGTTATCACAACAAAATCTGTAATGGGATGACTTGGTTGCTGCCAATATCAACAGAGCCAATTAACTAGTAAACCTGATCATTCCCTACACTGTGCACCTCTTGTGATACAACTGATCAAAACAGCATACATAAAGCCCAATCTTGAATAGGCTAATGTAGTTTGGACTCTCTACTATCAAAAAGATAAACATACATATTGAAAAAGAGCAAAGGCAAACAATCAAAATCCCTTCAAATTCCTCCCCCAGGGAACTACATCAATTTGAATATGAAGGAAGACGCTGAGAAATGACACTTTGGACATTCAAACACAGAAGAATCAGAGGTGATACTACAGAAACTTCTACAAATTTTGAACGAATATTATAACATTCCTTAATTTAACAATTGTTTTACAAGAGCCACAAAACCTAAGCTTAGAGGACATATGATGAAGAAAGAAAAGGCAAGGATAGGACAATGTTTTCACTTTATTGTAAAGCAGGTTGTAAATTCATGGAATGAATGCACATCCAGCAGACTTCATTCAAAAGGAAAAACTCAAAGCCTTTAAGAATAGCCTAGATAGTAATAATTTTGTGATTAACTAAACAATATTACATTTACATATATGTGTGTGTGTGTGTGTATGTGTATGCATGCAGGTGTGTATGCATATGTACTCATCCACACTCAGATCTATAATTGTGATTCAAATTATAAAATTGTCACTGTACCGAACTGAATTATTGTATAACTTGTTACTCAGTTGTCAGATGTGTATAATAGCTTGTTGCTGCCATCATTATTAAATAAATAAATAAATGGAACAGTTAGCAGGAAAGAAGTCATGCTCCTTCCTCTCTAGCTCGGTCTTTAACCACAAATTTCCACTATAAACTAATAAACTACCAATAAAGTGCAATTGTTGAAATAGTTTAATAACTGAACATAAATATTTTGCCTATACATAATATCCATTACTCACCCTGCTGAAAAAATATCCATTGCTGGAGTTAAATCACCTTTCTTTAAAGAATCCTCAGGCAGAAGTAAAGTGCTTGAAACCTCTGAATTTAATGTTTTAATAAACCTTTGAAAAGACAATATACGTTGTGTAACAAGTTACATGAACATTCCATTATCATGGCACAAGTGATATTTCAAATTTACCTCTCTGGGGCAATGTAACAAGTACGTCTCCTAGATGTATCAAAAAAATACGAGAAATCGGCAGGATTATCTTCAGGTAAGTATGTTGGTTTAAAAGAAGCGAAGTCAGCCAGAAGAATCCAATTCCATGATGTGATCATGATGTTTTCCAATTTTATATCACCATGGCATACCTATAATGCATGATGTACACTTGCACAAAATAATTTCTGTTTTTAAAGCAGTGCAGAAACTTAAGGTCATGTTCATCACACCATTTCCCAGAGAAAACATACTTCGTAACTTATGAATAAGGATTCTAAGACAACATGGGCATTACATAACTCCGACAATCTTTATAAAAAAATCGCTACAAATGCTTCTACAATAATATAATTAAGATTTACTTGAATATTAAAGAATTTCTACTAAAATTAAAAGTACTATTAGCACATAGCATTGTAACTTCTTGCTCAATTTAATCTTTGGTATTTAAACTTCAAAAGACTGAAATTAAAATAATACTCACACCAACTTTATGGCATTGATGTAGAGCATACAAGACTTGGAATGCAATCCATTTCTTCTCAATAGTGGTGAGAAAGGGACGAGTGCTAATGCGATCATAAAGACTGAATTTCACATATTCCCTCATAATAAAACCTGCTTTATCTGTTAGCTGGAACACCAAAGAAATATTTATTTTTTGTTTGTAATTTATTAATCACATAAAAAAGCTGTTATAACATACCAGTACTCTTTGAAATGGTAAGCAATTAACTGCAGATTGCAATTCATTGCGAATTTCTTCCAACCTTTCTTTGTAAGTTGATAAGGGCAATGTAGGGTCATGAATGGCAAACACTTTTACCACGATTAATCCTTCTGAGGATCGTGCTCTTGCAACTTTAAAGAATCGTGTACTCCCCAAGCTTTGAAAAAGAAATAACTCTGAGATTAGCTAAGAAATAATTTTCTTATAATTGGAGTAAAGTTATCACTACCATTTTCCTAAAATTACAATAATGTTATAACACAAAAACACACATTCTAGCCCCTTACTTGAAAATAAAAATTAGCTAGCAACTTACTTGACATCAAACTGTAAATCCGCATGTTCAGTCAGGTAATGTTCAACGGGAAATATTTGAGATGGGGCTATCCCAACTAACTGATTTCCCATTTTCACTTAAATAAATTGATTCTCTTATTCGCAATAACTCTTCACATCAACCATTGCTTGAATCTTGATGCAGATCCAATAAACCGCAATAAACAAACTAGTCACTTGCGGAAAATTCTCCAACCTGTTCAAAACCAACATTTACAATGATACAGCACAACAAACAATAACATTGTCGAAAATATTTTTCCGA
This sequence comes from Gryllus bimaculatus, assembly GCA_017312745.1. Lineage (NCBI taxonomy): Eukaryota > Metazoa > Arthropoda > Insecta > Orthoptera > Gryllidae > Gryllus > Gryllus bimaculatus. Next base: position 428,699 of record BOPP01000254.1, read on the forward strand.
CTTGTGTTTCAGTTTGGAACTGATTTGGTGCTTTGTTGTGCAAGTGACCACAAGTGACAGATAAACTATCGCTGAACACAGCTGAGCAGCAGCTGAGCCGTACCTATACTCCCTGCACGTTCTCTTGAAGCATGTACTTACCTACACTCTATAGTATGGTCCCGGTCAGGTCTCGGTCACCGGTTGATCATCTGTTTTACAGGTTCCCCCTGGTTCTGCCATAAGATAGAGATACAGTCTTAAAAAAGGAAATATCATAGAACACATTCCTTGGAAATATTGATAAAATTATATTGCTGTACGGGCGCATTGTACAGAAAATACGGGTATTATACGTCAGTGTAAGAAATATATCTTACACCGTGTGGAATATACACTATAAAAACAATCAATGAACGACTTTGCGAATCAGCATTTCAAGGGATGCGTCCGAATCCCGGTACAAGCGCGCAGATTCAAAATTTAATATTTTTCATTTAATGAAAATATGACAGTGTACTGAGTTATATATATATATATATATATATATATATATATAGTGTGTGTGTGTGTGTAAGCTGTTTATATATATCTACATATGTGTGTACTGTAAGAACAAGTCTAAAATGGGGACGCTAACATATTTTAACATATAACAAACTAAATTATCAGTAAAAACAGTTTGAAAAATATTTCGATGTTAAGCAGAACACAGACTATTAACAGTAATGTTTTTTGTGTTTACAAAAATATTGACTTCGACGCAAAAGTACCTTTTCGTGAAAATGTCAATGTTTCCGTTTTGGACAACCGGTTGGCTAAAATGCAGTACTCACATTGAAATGATTAAATATTGAATGTATTAATTACAAAATATTTAGAAAGTAAATAATTAGATTAAGTAAACTACGGCAAGTACGAAACATAAGAATAATCTGGAGGATTACTTTTAATAAGCGCACTAATAATGGAGGATTACTCCAAACGCAAAACAGCTCAATATCCCCCAAAGGGTTTTGGAGACGCGCTGCGTCTATGTAGACGGAACAATTTAAAAAAAAAAAACCTAGGAGAATCAATGCTTAATCACCAAACGTGAACAACAAAAAGTAACTTGTTAAGACCCAATACACTAGGTAGATGAAATCGTAGCGATTTTCAATAAAAACATTGAAATTTTCATAAAATAATTACACGCACACGCATCCATAACTTCTCCCAAACTTTTTGTCAGGCCTTCTTCTAGTGTACTCAAAAATGACGGATGCTAGTTCAAATGAGGAAATATTTCCAAATAAAAATACATAAAATGAAACACTTTTATGAACATGAAAGTAAGTATATTGAAATATGTACAAGGATATATAAATTTAACCACTGTTACCATAATTCTTTTTGAAGAAATTTGGTTGATATTGAGTTGATATGAGAAAATAAAACTCATTTTAGAGCATTTAGATTATCACACACGTTTTCTTTCAATATTATTGTTCATCAATTATCCACCACCTTTATCAAATATCCAGTTTACTATAGATTTATCGATAAGAAAACTATTATAATTGCAAGTTAGCAATTGTTCATATGTTTATTAAATTTGCAAATATTGCAAAACCGTGTATTTTTTGAATTGATAGATGACTTCTAGAGAACCATTTAAAACAAAAACAGCAAAATTCAAAGTTCAAGTTCATTTTAATTTCTACACGCTGTTTCTGAAACTGGAATGGAAATTAAAACTGGATGAACAAGAACGACCATTTACAAGGTCATTTCGTAAAGTATAATAATGATGATGATAATAATAATAATAATAATAATTATTATTATTATTATTATTATTATTATTATTATTATTATTATTATTATTGTATTTTTGTAATTTTATTAACTTCTTTAGTTTAGGGTCTAGATGAGTCAGAAACTTATCATCTGGTTCCCGTACAATTCATATAATATGCAAACAATTTTGTCATGTAAAACATTTTAACTGCAAATTAATACAATTATACAATAATTAATAATATTTTACATATTTTATATTTGTACCTAATGATTGAACTTAACATAGTTATTTGTATATGATGCAAATTAATATATAGTAGCATCACATTTTGAAATAACAGTATATCGTATTAGTTTGGTACACACCTTATAAACATTCTTAATTTCACAGAAAATATTCTATTGTTACTCAATTTTGTTTATGAATTTCAATCTAGTCTCTTCCCTTTATTGACAAAAGTGTCCTATACACTGTTGTTGGTTGTCACACCGCAGGTTTGTTTATTTGCAGCCATGATTTCATTTTGTTGTTAAAGTCTTTGTGGTTGGTTTTTGGGTATTTAATGTCTTTGGGTATCTGGTTGTATAGTTTAGGTATCAGGTAGATAGGTATAATAATAATAACAATAACAATAATAACAATAATAATGACAATAATAATAATAATAATAATAATAATAATAATAATAATAATAATAATAATAATAATAATATTTATTTACATATACAATTACAATAGTGTTTGACAAGTCAAATATGATAGATTTAGAGGGAGTACAATCGCATACATCTCCTTGGGAGCAGCGAGTGAAGTTAAATTTCTTTTTATTGTTCAGAAGCAAAACAAGGGACCATCTCAGCATTTGCTCAAAGGCCTAGGGAAACGGGGCAAAAAACATTATCAAGATGGGGTCATTGGCCTAGAGATTATACTACAATACTTGTTACAGATATATTAAAATATTACATAGTAGATAATCATTTTTAGTAGAAAATAGTTGAACATTTGACTTACTATAATTTTACTATATTACTATAATTTAAAATTCTTCAACATTTCAAGATTTGTACCGTTTCATTTTTCAAAATATAATTTCTTGGTATAGTGATTTTTCTGCTATAATAATAATAATAATAATAATAATAATAATAATAATAATAATAATAATAATAATAATAATTCATACTTCTCGTGTGTGTCGGGGATTTAGTAGAAGTTAGACCACGGGATCGCATGTCGTAGAAGGGATAATCGGAGCGCTGTTCCGCTGTATCCCCTAAACATCACTCTTCCAAGCTCTGTGTTATGTGCTGTCCACTTACTTGTACACATCGTTTTCTGTATGTGGCATCTTGTATGGCCACTCTTGTGTTCGCCCGCGCCTATTAGGTTGCGGAGGGCTACGGGTGTTCCATTCTACCCTTCTATTCTAATCGTAATCTTCTCGTCGCCCCTTGTTCCTTCATGTTCCTGTAAGCTGGTGTGTAGCTTCAAAAACGCTAGGGAAGGTGAACCCTAGAAGAAAAAACCAAGAAGGAGGACTTGTCAGTATCGACAGTTAGTGCAGGGGAGTCGGAGCGCAGTACCGGGGTCGGTGTGCAACAGGCACCTGGGCGTCGTCACCCACGACTGCAATGCAGGGTGCGGATACTCGCACACTGGATGTAGTGCTACCGATGTATAGCAAGCTCGCGGTCTCGTATGGAAAGATCTGCGAACCTTGGTTGAGGGAATGATCAAATCAAAAAATGCAAAATATCAATAAATTTAGTACAGAACGCAAAAAACATTGTTTCTCATTTACAGCAAGCCAACAAGAAATGTGTTTATTCAGTCGGAAAAGAAAAAGTTATAGAGATCCACAGAGCTGGCGCTGAATGGTGTTCAACTGCATACATGGAAACCGCCAATTCCTGGGTTGATTTTGATAGGTATTTAACAGGAAAAGCATATAGAATAACCTTGCGTGAGCAAACGGTCTGAAGTATAAATGCAGTTTCCCATATAATATTGGGAGCAGATAGAGACATCTAACTGGCCTGTACAAATCCATGTATGTCCAAAATAGATATGGATGGCGATGTACTCTCAGCCAGAGAAATCCAGTTAGGAAACTAGACCCGTTCACAATGCAGGCTCCGATATGCATTGCGCGTTCCGCACTACTTCCCAACTCTACGGTGAAAAGCACCTGTCGCTACATCACAGACG
>BOPP01000254.1:442900-482160 GCA_017312745.1 Gryllus bimaculatus
ATTTACTTACCGAAAACGTCTGAACCACAATGGTCCGTATTGCCGATGTAAACGTACTTTGACGACTTTTTAAATAGAATGTACGCCTACTGCATACCCTATATACCAAAAATCTAACTAAAACACGTGTAATTTGAAAATTAAGTTCTCAAACTTCTCAGTAACAAATTTAAAAAATTTGGCCTTATTAGCGCGCGATGGCATCATGCTTTCACTGAAGTCCAACGCCCGTGACATCATCAATTGGCCAACCTCACGTAATAGAGAGCGTCGTAAGAGATTAAATTACGAAAACCACCTGCCCCCCCCCCACCCACACACACACACTTCCTCTTCTGCCCGTATGTCGTTCCTCCACTCGTCCGTTGTGGCCTTCTTTGCAGCGCACATGGCTACGGCCAGGCCGCGCTGTTTTAATAGACGGTCTTACTGGGTTCGTAGGCTCCCGTGCCTGGGTCAATGATATTCTGCCTCTATCCGTGTGAGCCCCCGTCTCAGTCGATTCGAGACAACGTTTACAAGAGTTGCGTGTCTTATCTCCTTACGAACGGAAGTACCTAACCCAAGACCCATCTTATACGAACCTCTACGTCTAGGGAGTATGTTAAATTAACCTAGAAGATCTCACCAAACTTGAGGATTGCTCGCGCCTAAGCGCTGCTACACACTCCCTTCCTCTTTATGTTGCGCGCACTGCCAATGATCCTTCAATTCTTCAATATTTCTCATCCACATCAAGACCAGAGCGCTCAACGATCTTCCGAGCGTACCACGACACTACTACGAGCGATAAGCCACTGCCATACCACAATCGCACGATACACCACATATCGCGACTAGTGTGAGCAGGAATCTCCTACAGATCTACACCTGATAACAGCCACACCCTGCAGCCTGAAAGACCTGGGCAGACGAGACTCATATCACTCCAACAACGCTTTAGTGTCGAGAACGACACCCGATCACAGCCCGCACAGGTAGACGAAAATCTCACAAATCTAGAGTATAAATGTGCTCGCGGCGCGGAAGCCCGAGTCTACGTCCGCAACACAGTAGAACTCATACGATTGTATCAAGTCAATATCGTTTGACCCTCCACAACACAGTACGTCTCTCCGAGGGCTCAAATTTCGCCGTCCACCCCAAGCAGATCCCTACTATACGTCATCGCCGCCTGTTGAAACAGCCGCATATGGGTTACAGAAGATCGCGCTGTCAAGACATACACGGGAGACGGGCGCAATCCATGACCCCTGCGCCACACCCCCAACTTGTAAACTCTCACATGCATGACCGAGATATTGGCCTAAACACCTTAAGCAGCGAAATGTCATCGCCATTCCTTCCCGCTGATACAAGGCAAACGCCTCTGTATAACATCATAAGCTGAATAGACCGATGCCCAAGATGGCCACCCACGTACTCAGTGACCGAACCAAACCTACTCAGAAACTAGACTACACAATCCATTACGCAATCGCACTGAGCCACAAGCATGTCCTGCTAGCGATAAACGAGGCCGCCTCCGATAGCACCAAGAAAGGAAAAATCACAAGATATTCCAACACCACGAATAACCGCGCCATCTATGCGCTACCCAAAACCACAAACCCGATTTCCTCTCGTCCGCTAATTGTCCAGTCCATCAGACCACCTACCAAACAACATTCTAGCACGCGTTTTCCTGACCAACAAAACTGAAACTCTACTAACCATTTGCCGTTCCCGTCCTCAACTCCACACCACTCGGCCAACTTCATCCCGCTCATCCACCAAATAACGCCCTGATGATATCCTGGTCACGTCTCGATTTCACCACTCTCTCCACTAGTGTCAGAAGATGACACGAATCCAGATAGTCACAGACAACGTAACACACATCAAGCTTCCCAGAGGTTATGGCCAAGCTCACTGAATCTGACCTTACGTCCACCTTTTTCCAATACGGTCAAAGACGTTTCTACGCTCAGACAGAAGGCACGCGCTATGCTCACCCGACCTGTCCAGGCTCGTCCTGCGAACTCTTTCATGAGAGCTTTGAAGAACGAGTGCCCTAGAAAACGCTCGCCCTATAAACCCATCGCTATGGCTGCGTTACGTCACGACACTCAACGGGACACCCGCCCCGTCCTCTATTGGCCGCCATTGCTCCCAAGTCGGCCCACCGCCTTTCCTAGATGAGAGCACGCCAACCTCTTGCAGCATTTATAGCTCTGAATAAGGCCAGAGCAAGATGGCCGAAAACGTCAGTCCAATCAACTGAGACGCGGCTATCGGTGCCAAGACATAACAAAAGCGGTGCTACGGTCTAAGATTAATTAAGCCTCTCAAATAAATGTCAGCATTAAAAAACGATTGTTCTTCCTAGTTTCCAACATCCTATTTACGGTTGTTCCCCAACTGCGCCCACAAACTGCACAACCGCCTAGGTAGCCAATAACAAGACGTTACCTCCTCTACTCTCTCAGGCAGCATGTTTAAACCGTTGATCTGAGCTTCCGGTCGAAGGCTCGAGTTGCCGCAACGTTGTCGACCATCCTGCTTGGCGATGTCTTCCTCAGGCTGTCGTAGCGTCGCCGGTCACGCGCTCTGTTTATATCTCAAGTCTAGGCCCCGGTCATTGGCCTGAAGCGCGGCCCAATCGGAGGCCGCCATGTTAGCAGCGCGGGTGTGCGTCAAATCGGTGTGGCGCCTGTGCATCGACGCGCGAAGTCCGTCAGCGCGGCGTCGCGATGGCCCGCGGATCGGACGGCGCGAGCGTCCGCGATTGCGCCCGCATGGCGCCGCCTGGGTCGGACGCATAAGTCGGTCCCGTCTATGAGCACGGTCGCGTGCCGAAGTAACGGCTTCCCAAGCTCGTTGCATCGCAACCCCTGCCGTCGCCGTGATATTGTTAGGTGTCTGCTATCTCCATCGCCTCTTTGATGCGTCTGCGTCCACCTCGGTCTCCTTTGGCGAGCACCCTGCGGTCTTCAAAGGCAAATCATGCCCGGTTTCCCAGAAATGCTGAGCGACAGCGCATCTTCGCGATATTCCCCTGTTTAAGTGTCGGATTGCTCACGCAAGCCCTTTCCTCCAACCGTTCTGCCGCCTCTCGCCGATGTAAGTGCGGCCGCAGCTGCAAGGTACCCGCGTCCCACTCCCGCTTTTTGAGTGTGGTAGCGTCTTTGACCGCATTCAAATTTGGCCGAGCTTCTGGGGCTTTGAAGATGGTGTCTAACCTGGAAGCGCTTCAAGCAGTTTGCCCAATCCCCCCTTCCCCCTCCCCCACACCCTCCCCATGTCAGTTATGCCTCGAGTAAGAAACCACTGTGCTTGTCTTCCGTTTCTGTTTTTGCTGTTTCCCCGGGAGCAGGCGGTGGTGAGGCAGACGTAGGATCTCTGAATAACGGTCCCTTGTAACCATTGGCCGCGAAGGTTTTCCTGAGAGATTTCTCGTTCCGCAGAGACTGTTCCTCGTCACAAGATTCTGGCTGCCCGCGTAGCGAGGGATTTTCAAACGCCTCTTTGTCGCAGGATCGTGCGTGCGCATTCGGCGTAGAGTAGCGGTTTTTGAATGTGTAGCTTCCTGTAAACCGAGTGTCCAGGCTCCCGTCTTCACGTCTGCTGCACAAAACCACGTCTAGGAAGGGCAATCGGCCATCTGTTTCCACCCTCCATGGTGAATTTAATCTATGCGGGTGCGGCGCTGTTCAGGGTGGTCCAGAATCCATGAGTGGTTCCCGTCCCGTGGGGCCATATACAAAATGTTCATCTACATATCTCACCCACATGCGGGTTCAGCCCTGCGTTTCTTAGCAGTTTCCGTTTTCAAACGTTTCCATGAAAAGCGTGGCCCTGATAGGTGATAAAGGAGAACTCATTGGCTGCGCGCCTTCCAACCGGCATAAACGCTACCCCCGAACTTAAAGAAGGTAGGAAAGAAAAGGCAAAAGTGAGCAGATCGGCCCATTCCGTAGATAGTCTGGGATGTTTTCTAAGTTTACTTCGGATACATACTGCCCTCGTCAACCGAACCATGGCTGAAACACGTACGATCAACGTCAAAGCTCACAAGGAGCGTGTCCGAAGTTCTTCAGCCGCTCCCTCTCACCAGTCAATGAAATGGCTGGAGTTCCTGACAGCTGACGCCAATATCCTCTGTCAGAGACGTTAGTTCGGCCACGTGGACGTGCCAGCGGATGTTAGGGGAGTTCACGGCGCTCACAATAGTCGCAGGGGCACATCAGGCTTGTGGATCTTCGGGAAGCCCGTAAAGCCTGCAGGCGCTGTTTTCCCCTTCTTGAGACTGTTGTTTGGTTTCCGGCCGATTGACGCTGCTTGTTGACGCGCGCCCGCGACTCTGCTCGAACTTTTATCCGGATAGGGTTTAGCCTGCAGCGGAGCGTACGCCTCATCCTCGATAGGCGGCCACTTTTTTGGTAGGTATCTGTCCTCATCACAACCGGTTGCGTTGCCCTTTGTCCGCAGGTATTATACAATGTCCTCGCGCTGCGAAGTTACGTCACAGGAAAACGGACGCAAATAGTAAAGAACTCCCGGCAGCACTAACAAAAAGTCCTTTTAGACTTAAAAGCATAGCGAGGCTGCCCCTTCTAGGCAAAAAAACAGCCATGTCGACGCCCGAGTCGTACTCCCGCGCGGCTGTTTCTTTACCCTTCCGGGGAAAGCAGCCGAAAGCGCGGCAGAACCGCTTAGAGGCAAGGAAGGGACTAAGCGACGCTTAGCTCGCCCTCAACAGAGCGTATATGTGAAAATCTTCTCCTGCATCCAGCGAGGAGCACAAATGCAGGGAGCGCGCAGCCACGCCTCACCGCCCGCCACGAAGCGCCTGCCTGCCAGCCATGACGCCACGCCGCCACCGACACGCCGCCGCAGCTTGCCAGCGCCGGGAGGAGAAAGAGATGAGACGGTTCCGAGAATCGTCACTCCGACGCCGCCGACTCCACCCCCAATCTTTTCTACGGAGTGCGGAACAGTTTCGGCTCCTTCGAGGGCTGAGCTCGCCTGCGGTGACGCCGAAATCACCGCGGACGGGCGGGCGCACCTGACCAGGATCCGGATGCGAGTCCCTTCGAGGCGCGACCATCTCCGCCATCCTAGAAGAGAGAGCCGTGGAGTACCACACGTACTCCACGGAAACGCCGAGCAGTAGCTGAGGTATTCCTGAGGGCATTACCCGCGAGAGAACTCTCGCGCAAGGTGCCATGAAACCTTGCCTTAAATCAATTTTCAACGCTGCAAAGCTGGAGCCCTGATTAACCAAGCGGCCGGGCGAGGGGCAGATCGCCTCCTCTTATCATTCGCCACGTTACAGACACGAGCGCCACACGCGCGCTCCGTGAAGGTAACAAACATTCGGGGCTCCGGCGTGCGCATGGAGTTGTATCGCCCGCCCGCCCGGGCCCACGCAGTAGCCACAATTGCCTGGGATTTCGGGCACGTGGCACGAATTGCGCAAGCCGCCCACGCGCTGCAAAAAAAGTGCGGGAAACTGCACGACGCATCGCCAATGCCCACTGGGGGAAAACCCACCAGCGAAGAGCGCAAATGCGCTAATTGTAACGTCGACCACCACGGCGCCAAGTACGAAAGGGTTATCCCGAGTTACAAAGTCCGCTGTTTCAGGGAAGCAGCAAAGGCGCAGCAGCAGCGAACAGGAAGCGGCTACAGCGAGACCGGCCAGCGAGCGCCCTCATCCAGGAGAGGAAAGGAGGGGCGGGGGGGGGCCGGGGGGGGGGGGAAACACCCCGGGGGCAAAGTTTTCCCCGAAAAGGGCCGCGCATCTCCCTCCGGCGAGCGCGAGCCTTCGCCGCCCGCCCAACCACCCACCGCCGCCGCCGCCGGGGCCTCAGCGTTCGCCAAGACGCCGAACGCCTCGAGCACAACAGCAGCAAAGCACGACGCCTAGGAGCGGACGTACGCGACACCCCTGGAACACCCCGCCCCCGCCAACACCGGAGCGCCAGCCGACGGCCGCCGAAATCGCTGCGAGCGGCGCGCTGCGCGCTAGAGCAGAGTAGGCGGACGCGGCGAACGTACCTGTTCCTCTTCACTGAGCGGCAGAAGCGTGTGCTGCACAAGACGTGGACGATCTCTACGGAACCGGATCGCCCCGGACAAGCGTGCTGCAAACGATCATGCGAAACGTTGCACCGACTGAGAAACGTCGGCGAGGCGGCTCAATCTGCCTCCAAGCGTTCTCCATAACAAACATCCTTGACTATGCACATGACAACCGTCGCGCGGCGCTGTGGCAACGGAGGGAACGCCTCATCCTCACCCGCCCAACACTTCCTTCCCAATCCTAAATAATGCTAGCCGCCTTTATTATAGAACAGCGGCACCGTTGCATTTGGAACTGTAACGGCATCTCGCTCGCGAGAGAAGCAGTCAGAAGCTACACAGCTTTCTCGCTACGGCATGAACATTTCAGTAATGTATGCAGGGGAGACATGGTTTATCCCGCAGTCTTATCTTTGAATATTCCAAGGTTTCTTCTGTACACGAAACGACCAGGCGCGCAGGCAAGCGAAACGCCGACAGCCGCCAAACAGAGGCAGGCCGGGAAAAGCGCTATTTAATTAGACGTGTCGCAACATAAATCATTATGTTACAGAACTACCGCAGCGTGCAGCACGCCGACCACTGCTTGTTGTCGTTCCAGACGGAGCGAGGGCCGCTGCGACTCGGTCTGATCTACGCACGCCCGATCGCCAGCGCGGGCAACGTGCCCCTACTAGCCGCAGGACATTGCAAAACAGTCAGAGGCTAACACCTACTCAACAATAGTGGCTTGCGATTTAATGCCAAAACAACAGGAACTGGATTCGCGTATTTACCTGCCCTCGCGGGCCGTAAGCTGACAAGCAACTGCTGATGCAAACGCTGCGAGATCTACCACCAAATAACACACCTACTATTCCGATAGATGGCCGAATTGCAAGCCAATACACTAGATAGCGCGCTATGCAAAGAAACCCTCCTACACTAACTACCGTCCAAGAACTCTTCCTCTGACCATTTCCCAGTGATAGCGGATATCGAGGCGCGGCGGCCTAGCCCTGTCGACTGCACCCACACGCAGAAAGCGCGCACGGACTTGGAAGAAATTTCGACGGAGGCTGCAGCAGCCATACCAGACGCAGCCCCCTGACAGGCACCGCAGCCAGCATAGAGGCTAGCGAGCAGAAAAATTCGCCGAAGCTAGTGGACTCGTACAGCTGTAAACCGCAGCAGCAGAAAAGCAGCGGTTCCTCTAAGCAACGAGCAAACCATTAACCCCTTATCTTCTTAATCTGATTTCTAGGAAAAACAGGGGCGCACAGGAGTGTGGCAGAACACGCGACATCCAGCCTGATAAGCGGGAGCTAAATTCGATTGAAACGCAAAGTAGAAAATCGAACTAGACTGAATACCCGCCAATCAGAAATGGGCCAAATTGTTGTCAGTCTCAAACCTGAGACAGTAATTCACCTGTGGCGCGTTTAACACGCATGCTTTCCAGTAAAACCTATACGGTGCCGCCCTTCGAGACCATCACAGGAGAACTCGCTGAATCCAATGCAGAGAAGGCGCAAACCCTAGCTAATGCTCTAGAAATCTCAGTTCAGCCGGTTCCAGAGGCGCCCCGAAACGCCACGTTGTCAAGTGCAACAAACGCGTTATCGCCTTTGCACGCGCCAGCCGACGAGCCGAGTTTCACTACAGAAGCTGAAGAAAAAAGCGACCATCTCGGAGCTGCAAGACTAGAAAAGCTCCACGCGCCCCGACGGCATCACCTAAACGACGTCCTGAAAGGCTTGCCGCAGCAAAAGCCACATTTTCTGCGTCGCACTGTTTTAATGCTATTTTTATGTTTCAGCATTTCCCCGAGTCAGTGGAAAGCACGCGCATGTATTAACATTTCACAAGCCGGGAAAAAAACCGAAAAAGCCCGAATCATACAGGCCCATTAGCCTATTAAACACGGTCGGGAAAATTTGTGAAAAAATTAATGCCAAAATAGAATTCTAAAATTTGTTACAAAAACAAACTCTAAATAAGGAGCAGTTTTGGCTTTTCGCAGCAGTGACATAGCACAACGCATCAGTTGTGCGAACACACGACCGTATAAGACGCAACTTCAATGAGCGCGATTTACACGTGGAGTTTTCCTCGATTTGCCAGCGCCCTTTGATAAGGTCTGGCACGTCGGCCTCCTTTATAACTCCACTCCATAAACCTTCCTAGGTACCTTATTACACCTCATCCAATCGTACCTAGCAAACAGAATTTTCAAGTAACCTTCTGAATGCTAAATCTACCCGCCGCGCCGTACGGGCCGGAAGTGCCGCAAGGGAGCGTGATTGCTCCTACGCTCTTCAGCCTGTACGTGCGTGATTATTCCACCCACCCTCAAACAGAGCTCCTTTGTACGCAGACGATACGGCTGGAATAGCACGTCAAGAAATATCGAGCTCCTTCAGAAGAATTTGGATTTTACATTTGTTACAGGATCAGGAGTGGCTGAAACTTGGTCGGGTCAAAGTCAATGTGAGTAAGAGCACAGCTGTTCTCTTCACACGGAGACAGAGATTTCACGCGTGAGGCCGACTCGCGCTTTGCGGGGACGTGATAAAATTTGGACAAAAAATGTCAAATATTTAGGAGTTACATTAGATAGCTCTCTAACTTCTCCAACCGCATTTAGAAAATTTGTGCGACAAAAAACGCGGCAGACCCGAGGCAGATTGCGAAAGCTTGTTTCACAGCGGAGCAAACTGTCAACGGCAAAACTGCCTCACGCTTTTATAAAGCAATAATTAGGCCACAAAATGGACTTAGCATGCCCGAGGTGGCAATTGCGGCAAATTATCAATTTTAAACCAAACTGCAAAGTAATTCAAAAAACGAGTCCTCTCAGGCGCCTCTGCCGCCCCTAGGATACCACTCCCGATCTCCCTCTCTGGTCGATCCCCCACTTGATCGACTTGCTGGGTCGATCCCTCACTTGATCGACTTGCTGGGTCGATCTCTCACTTGTTCGGCTTGCTGGGTCGATACCCCACTTGATGGACTTTCGTTTACCACGGTCTGTAATATTAGTATAGCATCTCTAATTTGATATCCGTAGAAAAAGAGATTGAGGTGCATAGTGACGAACGCATGAACCGAGTGTGTGGCTTGCGTGTTCCGCAAGTTCCGCCTCCTCCGTCGGGGCCGGCCGCACGACGCCTGGCCAGGCCGAACCTCCGCTCTGACACAGGGCCCAAAACGGGCGGGTGGGTGACGCAATGGCGCAGGAGAAGTGGGGGGCGAGGTGTTTTCGTAAATTTCACTTTACGACGCTCTTATTTGTTGGGGTAAGCTCGTATTTAGATAAATGCTAACTAGACTTTTCTCTTCAATTGCGACCTATGTTTCATTAACTCTTTAAAACATTGTTCATTTAAAAAAAAATCTCGGTAAGTGGTTTTTTGAACCTCTTACACTAAATTGGTATTGTCTGAAAGAAAATTCAAATCTAATATTTAAAGCGAATAGATTTAAATATTCTGGCTTATTTTGAAGCGTTTCATTTACAATATTGAATAGATTTTGATTGATTTTTTAATTTATTTTCGGTATTAATAAATTAAATCCTCATATTTGCATATGCATCCTCACATCTCTTGTAATTATCTTACATAATAAGTTAGTAATCTATCTTATTGTAAGTAATCTGTCATACTGTAATTAAGTTTCATGATATCTCTGAGAAAATAATTATTTGTAAATAAATGTAACAAAAGAGAGAAAACATGAAACTATGAATGCTGACCACGTCCTTTAAACATCAAATAATGAACTTATGCTTATTAATAAAAAAAATTCTAATAATGAACTTACAAATAAAAATCTTTATTTATAAAAAAAGGTACAAAAAGAAAATGCATGCCATACATTCAGTTATGCATTGCTATGAAATCATCAACAATATTTCAATTTGTTGTCATACACTTCATTGGTACATAATTTTTTTATGAATAACCTGAAAGCTCTTCAATACATTAAATTTGAGTTATTCATATAAATATTAATTCTCAATTAAAAGAAATAATGTACTTACATAAACACAAATTTACTGTTAAGGTGGTCGGTAATTCTCATTTTATAATGCAAACTGAAATATCCTGTCCTGAAAGAGCATCTAAGGATTTTCAATTGCAGAATACAAGAATGAGAGCCCTTGACAGCACTTGAAATAAATGTTCACATGATCAATTGAGGATTCCCATGGATAATTGAGGTAGAATAGTTATTAATGTAGCAATGATGGAAACTAGCATTCATAAAGTAATAGATTTGTTTGGGATTGAAAACTCGTCTTGGTAACTTGGTCCCTGATTGTTCTTTCTTTGCTCTCTCAATTTAAAACTATAGTTACGAGTGTATTTCTTCATATGTGTGATATAAAAAAATTTCATAGAAATAAATTGTAATTTATTTTTTTGTATGTGATGGTTTTGTTACCTTTCTAGTACGTGGAATTGGAAATGAGATTGTTTAAATACTGTTTTTAACAATACTTTTTTTTGAATTTCCCTTAATGTCAGGAATATTTTTCTCATGAGGGAGGATTGGTAACTAATTTATTTACATTTCCAACAGTAATTACTTATATTTTTTTAAAGTCTACTCCCTAAATATACTAAATTATGATGAGGAAAAACATTAACTGATACATTAAATGACAAATTTGTGACATACAACCATGCTAGCTTTAAATCTTAAATAGTATTAGTTAGAGCTTTCAACATTCCATTTTTTATGATAAAGCACTATATTAAAAATTTATCATCAAACATGGCACATTCCAACTTACAATTTAAAAAATATTAACATTATATTTTCACACTTAAATCTATGATAAAAGCCTTATCTACTATAATGCATAATTATGAAAGATGTTGGGTACCTGATTAGAAATAACAATCATGGAGCAAGATGTGAAAAAATGTTTAGAGCAGATTTAGATTTTTCAAAAAGTATTTCAAAAATTCTCAAAATCAAATCAATATGAAGTTGAGAAAAGCAAGACAATCACTAAACCTAGATGACACATAGCAAAATATAATGTATTTGTAAAAGAGCTGGCAATGTTCCTGAACATTACAAACTTGCCAATAAATTAGATCCAAATATTAATTAAAAATCACAGTGCTAAAGAAATGCGGACAGATACTATCTAATTGGCAAGTTTAATAGGATGGAGAATTTTACATTAGTTTTATTTGTGTTTTACAACAGTCAACGCCAAGCATTAAAAAGGAAATTTGAACATTTTTCTACGTAACAGCTACACAACACAATTTTTAACTCCTCATATCCACTGCTGGTTGCATGAAACTATTATCTTTACAGAAAGATGGATTTGCAGGTTTACCAAAGTATTACAAAAAAAAAGATTTTCTTTTTCTGTGGCATGCCGAATTCTTGGATTTGTAAGGTTAAGTGCTCTAAGTTCCAATGTATTTTGCGATTCTGTCTAGCTACTAACAATATACGTTTGCCACGTTGCAAATTACGTGATTTTAGTTATTTTTAGTTTGTAATCAATTTTTGGCACTTAATTTGTTTTCCTTTCTTTTGTTAGGCCATTCCACACTGGCATGGAATTTATGTTCTCTTTGATTATTTTTACCACAAAATATACTAGCTGCATGAATATTTTCATTATTCCCTATATTCTCTTTTCTGGCTCAAATTGGACTAGCCCTTAATATGATAAGGTTTTAATACAAAGGTTTTGGACTCATCAACTTGAAGTAGAAGTGCACGATTTTTCAGACATTAATTGGATTTTCAAACCACCAGCTTCTCATGGACTTTTTTGCTATGAATGTAGCTTAAATAGAAGAAAAAGAAAGTGTTGATCTCGAAATGTGAAGTACTATTGGACATTACCAGTTTTTGCTTTCAACCCTTCAATTAATTCTTTATAAACGTCATGTTGCATAATTTATCTTCCAAACAAGGAGTGTCAAACATCTGTAAAGCACTTAGATAAATCAATGTTACAGCTTAATACAATTTTAAAATGTATAATAATATAGTTGCACATATACACTATAGTAGTTGAATGTTAACAAGATTATCAAAACCTTGCTAGTATTCAACAAAATATGTATCTATCAAGAATTAAATTTGAAATTATATTAATTTCTCTCTTGTATATTGAATAATATATCTAAGCTTTTTAATCACAGAAGTTCACTCACTATTATAGTATATTCTCTGGGCAAAATGATCTCTTTAGTGAGTTTGAGATATATTTAAACCTCTCCAGAGTTTATAAAAACCAGTCCAGATTTTATGAAAATAAGCAGCATTATTATGTTTGCTCTGTGCAAAATTATTTGTTTTTAGCTTTAGAAAAAAACTCAACTCGCAAAACTCTCTTGAGAAAGAACTTGAAACAAGTAGCAACAAAAATGGAAACATACGCCCTTGAATAGTTCTAGTTCACTGATTAGTAAGACTCCAATTAAACTCAAGTTATAGTTATAATACAAATTAAACACTAATATCAAATAGATTGACACAAGTGAGTGGAATGGAACACTAAACTTCTCGGCTAATCAGCACATGTGCTACTCATGAGACACAAATGATAATGTGTAATAAGAGCATGTGTATAACACATTACAAATCATACAGGGCCTATTTCATGTGGCGGTGGATTTGATAACAAATTATCAATATAATGGACCATCTGGAAGTAGTTACAAGCCAGTCCATACAGAAAATCTTATCGCTACAGCAAAAAGAATACTGATAACTAACTGTGTTGACTTGTACTCATCCATGATTATAGTATACACATGGCCAACTGGATACAAAACTACAACTAGCCTTTAAATTAACTTAGGCATATTATATAAATTGACAAGAAAATTTGATCAGAACAGAAGTAAACATTGTAAGAAAACACTGCATGTTCTAAATGCAAACAGAAAAATATCATGATCTCCAGAGAACTATCTATTCAATGAAGCAGCTGCACTCTGTGTCGCATTGACTTCCCGCTGAGACTAATCGTAAAAGACAAGTTTATTGAAGATGAGTCATTTAGATAATTCTTTGAAATAACTATGTATTATGGAATAAATTATTAAAAAACAACCAAAGATTAAAATTAATTGGAATAAATTATGTCAAAAAATGAATCCCATTTTCATTTTCAATACTATCTAAAGCTTTGTGCAATTTTCTTACTTCAACATCACTGGAATGCTTCAACATCTCTTTACCTGGAATACCACGAGTTTTTATGTTTCCTTAATCTGATGACTAGTGATGCGATTTATATGCAATAAAAAAAGCGAAATATGCGCTTATATACATGCGATTAAAAAGGCAAATATGCAAAGTAGTATAATGTAATGTACGAGCACAAAAATAAATAACAAGCGCAGTGTGGAAAATGTGTTCACAGCATAAGAAAAGATAGCCAGGGGCTTAATTTTAAAGAACATTCACATCTTTGGGAAATAATGGTAGATGCAGTGAAAGTACATTTCACAAAATAAAAAATGGTATTGCAACAGAAAATACTTCCTCTCAAATTATGACAAATTCACGGGCCTGACTCTTAACACCACTTCACATTTGCGCCGTGTGTGGGCAGGCATAGACACTCGGCGGATGCACATTTCATTTCGACTGATTCTGCCGACGACAGGTCTAGCCTTTCTGCTCGAGCGACTTCGTAGGCGATTATGATGATGATGATGTTCACCCACAAGACTGCATCGGGCATAATACGTACCCATGATGTACAGTGAGATGTAGAAGTAGATGTAGTACAAATAGTACTCATGATTTACAGTAGTAAATCATGATGAACTACAGGATAGTTTGTTGAATATCCATCAATACAGCCAATAAGCACTCGGGGTCCACATTTTGTAACTCAGGGCTGAAAATTTGAAAATGTTCATACGTATTTTGTTAAGACCTACTCACCTTAATCTCAAATGAAATTGCTGGATAATGCGCGACTTTAGTCACTGTGAGAATACTTGCAATACTAATATCTGTTATACATGCAATAAATAAGAAAATGCACGGATGTGCACATTACGAGAAGTTCACTTAAACCACATACTTAAGTTGAATTAATGCTTGATTTCTACGTTGCCAGTAGGCATACCACCGACCGGTAGTGACTCGCAAAGTGTAATTGCCACGATGCAAATATCGGGTTGGACGTTTGCGCTGAACTGGTAAGAACTTTCGCCACTAATTGGCGATACCAGCGAACCGAAAATATTTTTTATACTGGCACGCTAACACCTTCCCCAATTTTTTTCACTGGCGCCTAGCCACTTTCTCCTACTTGCGCTGTGTAAATGCAATACAGATTATCGTGAACGTGACGTCTGGGAAACTGTTAATCCTGTTTCGCATGTCTAATGATCAAACGTTAATGTTTTTTCGCTGACAGTTGAATTGAAAATTTGTTCTTTTGAAGGAGAGTAAAAATTATTTTTGATTTATTTCTTTACTTATTTTCGTCAAAGAACAAGAAAATATGAAAGCGACGTGTTGGGAGGAATGATTGTGATGGATCGGAATTCGTCTTTAAAGGAAACACTGACTGAAGGAAACCCACAAAATGTATTTGGAAAAACGTTATTGATGAGGATAAGCGTTTGCCCTTTACGTATTCTTTGGAGGTTTCGAAAATAGAAAAAAGTAAACGACGAAGTAGAGATATAGTCTGTACCACGTGTGTCAAGGTTTCCAGACACAAAATAGGTGCAATAAGACAAAATGAATGCATAAAATTATAAATTAATATTTAAACTCCGGAGGAACTGTTGAATGTAGCTTTTTCAGATTAGTTTATGAGGCATCCATTATTTTATTATCCATCCAATCTCGTACACACCTTCCCTCCTCCCTCCTTCCCCCTCCACCTCCTCCTGAGAGAAATGCATGTTAAAATGAAGGGAATTACATTCAGTCGGTTTAAGTAAAGGTTCCAGAGGCTGTGTGGAGACAATGTCTGTGCGGGTTGCTTGCTCTCTACAATCCCCAATCCGTGGCAGCCCCCGCCCCCCGCTGCATGTTCCCTTCCCCACTCTCAGACGGAGGCTGCAGTGGGCGAGGCGAGGAGTCTACCTTCAAAGACGCCTTGATTGATTACCCTTGGTAAAATCATTGCCATCGCTGAGTCAGATGAAGTCGCGTTGGCTTAGACCAGGCATGTCCAGGTCGCAAGCTTACTAGAACTCGCGGGCACTGCGTCCAGGGTAATTGGCGCGAGACTTAAAAGAAAGACGGGGTTCAAAGCTCACGGAGGGGCGATACGGCACTGGATACCTGTTCCATTGCAGCCTTCTCGAGAAGTCAGTTGATAGTTATTGCCTCAAATTTAGCTATATTAATCCCATTCTTTTTTAAGGCAAAGAAATGATCCGTTACAAGGTAATAATATGCCAGTCCCATTTCAAATTCTCAATTGAAGGTAAATTTAAAAACATTAAATCAAAAGTATCTTGATTTAGTAATCCTGCTTACTGAAGGGTAATATAAAAGCATGAACTTTCTACGTTCAGGTTAGAACGTTTTACATACAACTATTCTTGTGTGTTAAAAGCGCTTTCCGTCTGTAAGCAAGAATTGTTAGCTTATAGAGACTTGTTAATTTATTTCACATTATCACTAAATACAATAAGTAACTGAATTACTTATTAACACAACACAAAACGAAAACAAGGTAAAAAAATTCGCCATTTAAACATATTCCTGTCACTTAGCAAAGCTATTTATATAAGGGAGAATTTAGTAAGAAAATCAAAATTAAATAGTAACAAGTAGTGAAGAATATAACCATAATACAATTCTGAATTAGTTGATACAAAAAATTTAGTAATCATTTTCATATGACGCCACAATTTACCGTCTCGCGCCGCTTTAGCTTGTGCATGTACACTCCTTTCTGGATTTTAAGGGGAAGTGAGATCGGAGTGAGGGGAAGTGTCCCGTGCCCGGAGGAGCGCCGGGCTCCTCAGGCGGGTACGTAGTTCGTGCGGGTTCGACATTTCAAACCAGGCGGCGACAGGTTAAGTTGAGTTCCAATTCCCATGTGTTCACGCACACGTCCGCCGACAGGCTGCACGAACGCAATTGGCCCTCACAGCAACCTCCTCATTCAGCGCCTGGGTTGGGGCCCCCTGACAGCCCAGAGCCTCTGGCTCTCAAGGCTAGCACCGTCTCCGAACAACGCGCCACTCACACGCGCCGGGAACAAGTCCTTCCTCTCTGCCAGAGTATCGGGCCACTGCCACGACGAAGCCAAGAGCCCAACGGGGGCCACCACCCCGAACCAAGGCTCGGGCGGCTTGGAATCTCTTCCCGTCCCCTCACTGCCGACGCCTTTGAGCTATTGACGCGAGTGTCGCCAGGACCTAGGCAACCTGGCGAGAGGGATTCTGGAATCCGCCGGACTTCTCTATGTGGATTTCAGAGCATTACGAAGAATATCTTTCAAAGGACGCCGCGCCGTAGGCCCAACTGGTGGTTTGCCGTGCAAGCCCGACAGCCACGAGCTTAGCATCTGTACCTTGAAGCTATCGACGTGCGTGGCGCCGCGAAACTGAGTCCGGCTGGTCGTCTATAACTCTCCACCAGAGATCGTGCACCTACGAAGCCACGATCCCCCCTGAGCAGTGAATGCTGAGTAAGTTAATTCTCTAACATATCTAATTCATGCAGGCTTCAATCGTACTGCTTAAATTTTGAATCTTGGGAAATCAATGAACATTCTAGCCATGTCATTAAACAACTAATTTTTCAAAAGTCTATAATTTAACGATTGTGAACAGGTGAATTCTTGCCTCCTCAGGTAGGTGAAGTAAAGTTGTTTTTGTGTTCCGATGACCGTACTCCTACTTTGTTAATGATCACTTTTACTCTATGACTGCCAATACTTTCTAAAAAGCGAAAAGATAAAACGCAATTTAACAGATGAATGGAATAAGACATTTAACACATGGAGTTCTTAAGCACGCCACTTGCCTAAAAATATTTTAGACGAACGAGCCAAGTGGCAAATCTTGCTTGCCAAATTGCTTCCCTTGATGTAAGCCAGGGACAGAAAGCGCCGAGTGTCAACATCAAATTTTAAAGTAAGAAAAATGGAGGACTTTCATTACATATAAAATCAGCCTTATTGCTACATAAGTGGTTCCTACATTTTCAAAACCTTATTTTTTATTTCGTTGGCATTTAATATATGCTATTTGTATCTCGTTCAAATTATTGTATATCTAATAGAGCTCAATTTTAAGTTATCAAATGTTGAAGTGCATAATAGAAGTGACAAGATTTTATGGCTGAAAGTATTGTCATTTGAAGTAGAAGCATGATTATTAGTTATTTTATTAAGTTGAGCATACGCTTTGGTGCAGAATTTTAGTCACGTGTGCTACTTTAGAGCATGGCAATTCTAATGAAACAATTTTCATGAGGGGTATTCAAAGAGCCCGGAAATTTATTTTTCCGGGTACAATATACTTTGTCATTGACTAGGGTATGTCGATGGCTTAGTGCACAAACATTGTGTGTCTACTCTTGGTTATTTTTGAGTTAGTATCAGTTTTGGACACCTCTCGTTCACATCTACCTAGTGCACAAATATTGTATGTCCATTTAAGAGGGATCATGCGTTTTCCCAGGAAGCACACATTGTAAGTAACTGCACTTTTGAAAACTTCCACGTTTGAGCTCCTGAAAACTATGAATTCTGGGCATACAATACGTGTGTTCCGAGCCATCGATGTATTGAATTCTATTTACTTATTATTAAACTCAATTGCAACTCCTCAACTGAGGTGGTTGTCCCGAAGCACCTGTGAACAAGCATGATGAATTCGAGAGCAATGAGAGAAGTGACAAGTAGCATTCAAATCGGAGGGAAATTTCCCTTTATATTTTCATTTGCAAAAAGATATCAGTTTCGAACCCTCCACATGCCATAGGCGTTTGTAACATTTATTTTGAGAAAGACTGAACATGAAAGTGATAGTCTGCGCCTATTAACAATTGGCGTGTAATTCTAGTAAGTGTCATTCTAGAACATAGCGCCAATATTTTACCAAATTGAATTTCTTTTGTCAAGTTATGAATTAAGAGCTAATTAATTGTCCCAAACGTGCAAATAAACTGTTTGTGTTCAATCAGTTAATTAATAAATGATTCATCAGAGTAATGGCAGTGACAGGGTGCATCCTGCACACCCTTGTGGCTTACACGATTGAGAAATGTGAACGTCTGGATTAGCGCAGCTTGAAGTTGTGGATGGACGTGACAATCTAAATGGTGGTGTGGTTTGAAAGAAAGTCAAACAAAGGTCGTCTCTCATCTTTACACGAAAATCACAGCCCAAAGCTACAAGCCATCAAAATTTACAGAAATGAGAAATATTAAACAGTTTTGTATTAAAATTGACATAACATTACCTTTACTAATATTATTAACTTATAACGCATTACAATTCATCACAAATTTAACTGCTAGATGTCAGAACAAACTGCCTGAATATATACTGTAAAACCAGACGAAGAAGAGAGACAAAGTAATGGAAGTGAATGAAATGGAAGAAGAAGAAGAAGAAATGGAAGAAGAAATAGAATAAGAATAAGAAATGGAATAAGAATAAGAAATGGAATAAGAAGAAGAAATGGGAGAAGAAATAGAATAAGAAGAAGAAATGGAATAAGAATAAGAAATGGAATAAGAAGAAGAAATGGGAGAAGTGGATTGAGAGGGGAAGAAGAGGAGGAACCAGTCGAGGCAAGAGAAAAGAGCAAATAAGAAGAAGGAGGACGGCGAAGGAAACGAAGGGATAAGGAGTAGAAAGGAAGAAACTTTTGTTATTTATGAAAAGCTTCTTTTCAGCATATTCAACGTAGCAAATAACACAACTTGTAAAGAATTTGACGGAAATATTTATACAAAAGTAGAATTTGTGTATTCGCTTCTTTCAAACAACCAAATAACACACTCCCCACCGCAGAGCGGAATTTACAAGCAGAGCACTCAGCGGGCGCTGTCCGCGCGGCATTTGTCACCCGGGCGAAAGGAAGAGGCGGGCGCACGCCGAGTGGAGGCAGACAAGATGCACGGCTCCGTGGGCGGCCCGCGCGCCGCAAAAAGCCGAAGGCGGCGGCCAGGCGGGCCACGGCCTTGGCCCCGCCCCCGCCCCCGTCCCCGCTCCGCGCCCTGGCCCAAACGGGCACCCCGGGGCACGGCCCCCAGGGAGGCCTCATTCACGATGTAACGTCACTAAGCGAGACCATTCACAACGCCCTCACGTAAACTTAAAGAGTTGAGAAGCACCAAGCCTTTACGTTAAGTTTATTCGGATCGGAATTCTATCGAAGGCCAATCACAGAGCAGCATGAAAGAAACAAACCCACAAAAAATCCGAAAGAAGCAAATTAAATGTCAATTTCAGATTGGATTCAGGCACTTTGTGGTAATGTCATTTCGTTATTACAATGTAGAGAACTAGTTTGCGAACGGTTTTGTTGCATGTGGTGAATTTAAAGTAAGAATTTGGACCATTTTCTTTCGAATTTAGCTTGACATGGCGAATAAAATAATGTTCGATGAATTATTCATAAATTTGGTACAAGAGAATCCTTGTTTATAAAGTAAAGGAAATACGAGATCTAACACTACAGCTAAGCGTAAATATGAATGGGTGATAACCAGAACGGGTGTGACATTTTATAAATTCAGCGAAATCAGTTTATTTAAGTCAATATTATTGTAACGTTGTGATACTTTGTTTCATCATTAAAACCACGGCATTTCAAATTATCATTAAAACAACGAAAATACATTGCCACTGAAATATAGCCAAAAATAAACACGTTTTTTCTCAGAATTTATAAAGGGTCATTAATACCGTTCTGGTTTTCACCTATTCATTTATAAAGACAAATCGATATTAAAGTCGAAGAAAAAGCTATAAACTCGGGTGGAAAGATCTTTCTACCATGCCAGAAACGAATCAATCTAGTTTCAAAACGTTGAATTTTGATTGTCACAGATAAAACTTACGTTCGCCATTGTGAATGCTCGGTATTAAGTGTAAATTGAACTGTGAAATTTACTACATTACGTTACGTTTAAGTTTGCATTGCATATGAGCCCTTAAGATGCTACGGAACCCCTAAGTATTATATACTACTACAACTATGAAACGTCACTCTCAAAAAAGTCCAGTAGATTCAGTAAAAATACATATATATATATATATATATATATATATATATATATATATATTTAATTTTTTTTTAATTTTTAAACATACACAAACTTTTTGATATAATTTCACAAAGTTTGTTTATCATATTCCAAAATTCCCTAACCAAAATGCAGTTAAAAATTTCTGTGTAAAACAGATTTTCAGTGAAAGCGTAGGCTTCCGCGGCCGGAGTCAGTATTTACTTGGTTGTGCGGGTGACGCCGCGTCCGTGGCGAAGGTGCCGACGTTTCGGAGATTCTCAGTACTTCAATTATAATGATTACTAGTTGGACCATGATTCGAAGTGTGGGTCAAAAATGTAAGAGAAACTCCCACAAGGCATCATTAAAAGCAATGAACTCATTTGTCGAAACGCCAAAACGAACTCGACTTTTTAAATAGCTCCACACTCATTCACATGTTTCCGAGTGTGCGTTCCATATGATGGCAATCCCCTCGAATGCAAATAACGTCTCATTTGTCTCAAATGCAAAAAAGAAAATGTCTCATTTGGCAGTGAACTTGTTTTGCGTAAGAAATATTTTATAACTTGTCTTAAATATATTTGAGAGTCGGTTTGGTATATAGGCCTGGGTGCTAATTCCCTATCCGACATTGGCACTCCTATGAGGTTGTGTTTCGATGTTCTTATAAACGGCATCTTTTCATAGTGCGTTATTATTTAGGGGATATGGACGGGCGGCGTTAGTGTTCACATCTGCCAGTTCCAAATTAAATCTTCGTCGGCCTAGGTTTGAATCCGTAGCCTAGGGACTAGTCAATACATGGTGGTACCCTGCAAATAGGAGGTATTTCTTTAAAGAAGAAAAAAAGTAAAGATGTTAAGAAATATGGATATTAAGTGTGTTACAATGAATTTCATCAGTGATATTGAAAGAAAAAATTAGACTATGAAACGAAATTAGGCAATTTTATGATGCCTTCAAATAATTACGGGAAAATGTGCATATATCGACTGTAGAATGTTCTTTAAATTCTACAACAGAAGAATAAAAAATTGTTGACATACGGAGGCATTGATTTTAGCTCAGAATGCAGAATGCAGCGTACGAGAGGGAACACGTTCCCTTTTAGTGGCCCACGAAGCCACCTGCCTGAGAAGGCAGCGCATGCGCGTCGCTCGAGTGACAGAGATCGCAAGCAAAGCTGCAGGAGATGGAAGTCTGCCAAGAAAAGAAGCGGGAGAGTGGCTTCTTCACGAAACATGTCGGGAAATGATTACAGACCAAATTTACTAGGAAGCTGGGATATGATAAAGTTGTTTAGTAATAAGAGATTTAAATAGTATTATTCACAGAGGAGAAAGTTTCCGAATGATTGAATATCTATTAAATGCGGTGACCTATTCAACATCCCATGAGAGTTGGCGATTAAACGATTTTATTGATTGCCTATTTTTCATTGTTTTTAATGGTAAAGTTTTCGAGTGCCAAGGATCGAAATAAGGGGAAAAAACAATTATCGGCGGTAAAGTGTAATAGTTACATGTTTCTTCACTTACGTCATCAAACAAAGAGTTTTCGTAAAATTTGCAAAAGATAAATCATTCGTACGTTCGCAACGGAAAAATGAAAACAAGTAATTTATGACATCGTTTTAGACCTTCAAGCAATTTGTAAACTTTTAAAATCAAATACATTTCATAAAATTAAATGAAAAGTTGTGCCTTATGAAACTTTGGAAAATATTAAAAAACTGTCAATTCCACATTATTGCGGCCCAATCAATTGTCACAGTGCGGCCAATCAATGTAACGGTACGGCCACAGCCACAGTTGAGGAGGAAAAGGGCTCAATTGCATAGGACAGCTCTTATTAAACCAAACATGTCGAAGTAATCGTCAAGAGAATGCCAGACGTGAGCATAGGAGGGGCGGATGGCTGGGTGAAAAAATGTTGACAGTTGCTCTGTATCATTATGTACTAAAACATATTTATTTTCGTAAATTCTCCGTTTTACCCTCTTTAACCTGAAAATATGTGTGATTGCTTAACGTCATTTAAAGAAGGGGCTCTTCAAGCCATCTGGCGACTCTAAATGGTTCAATATGAGATAGAGTGTAGTATTTATTCAAAGTATCATGACAAATGTAGTTATCCCCCTTCTCATTTGAAGCTGCGCATGCAGGGAGCGTGCGAGACACCTTCGGAATCGTCGTGGAAGGGGCAGAAGGGGCAGTCGTCGTTGCGTCATCCGAAAACTCCAAATGGCTGCTGAGATTCTCTGCCCTGTCGCCAATATACAACCTCCACTGAACACCTATATCAATAAACAAAACACGCAAAATTGTTACGAGAAACACGACGGGTCACCATAACTCTAGACGTTATTGAATGATTCGTGACAACTTATTCTATAAAAGTCTTCAATGCGGTTCTGGCCAGATAGTGCTAAAACGCATTTGTTTGTCGGCTGCAATAGAGACAAGAACCGAATAAATTCTGGAAATGAACTATTAGATGGTGCTAGGCGTCTTCGGGTTGATATGTTTATGCCCTTGCGTAATCGAGCAAGGGTGGGGCCTCGAAAATTACTTCGCGCGACCGATAAATTAGTCATTAGGGCCGCTATGGAAAGGATTAGACAAATGCTGTGTGCATCTTGAAGTAACTTGTTAACTTCGAGAAGCCAGAATTTCCATTCTAATGTAATTCAGTAAAATGTTCTTTTGGATCAAAGAATTAACACGTTAAGAAATACGAATTTCAAACTAGGCCGAGGAATTACAAAAGCTAGAAGCGCCAGGAGGGGCGGAATACGCCTCGACCGCAAAATGCCAAGTCTTTGAAAAACTGATCAATCCCAAGGAATTATCATAGGTAATTTCCAAAGCACATGTGGAATTTAATAGGACTATTTCACAAAAGAAATTCCGTTAATATTACTCAATGTAATTTTAATATAACGTACTTCGCGATTAACTAATATTTATTCAGATTAAATTACAATTGTCTGCTAACAGGTTCTTTTATTTATAGTATCGTCAGTTTGAAGACAATCAATGGAATTCTCAGTCAGTACTGAAACCGTCCATTAAATTTTATATTTTAATTATTATAATAACATTACATTTTACTTGTGTGTATAATTCCACAGAAAGTATGGCACATGTATTATTAGAACATTTCTGTGAACACTTTTACATTTCATTACCCAATTGATCATTTGTTTAATATTAATCTATATCAATAATAATTATATTTTTGTTATAATAATAATCCAATTGCCATGGATTATTATTATAACACTTGTTATTAATGTCCATTCGGTGTTATAATAATTCTTATTATGACACTGTTTTCGGTTTCGTAAAAGTTAACTTCATATAAATTAGGTACAAAATATTGTATTTTCTCTGCACTTAATGCAACAAATAAAGCCAATTGTTTAGGAGTTTTTTTAAGTGTTTGGAAAGTGATTGGAATATTTATTTTTGATGGCCTAGATTTCCGTCTAGTATTTGTTGATTTATTGATAAAATGCTGAAATAGCCCCTTGATTTCTTTAAAAACAGCATGAAACTTGTCTCCCCCTCAATAAACGCCACGAACTTTTTTTGACGTTAAATAAATAAACAAATAATTATTGTATTGCCAGAACTTAAAATGTAAGTCTGATATTGCCTAATATTATGTATTCATCACGTCAAACAAGCTTTACTCAATCAAATATCTTGTCAAAATTCGACAGGCTGATAAACACATTAATGTTTCTATAATATTTCTGGGCCACTTGTATCTGGTGTTAGCATACAGAGAATGTGGTCATTTAATTGCGTAGAAGGAATAGTGTGAATGATATGATAAAACAATCTCTCTATCGGAAGTTAGTCTTGTAGGACATCTGGTGACAATGCACGCGAGGATAGAGACCACGTGCAAGTGGACGAGCATTTAAAGTCGTCAACGGAAGCTGAGCATTGAACGTAATGGCTTAACAAGCCCAGCGACATGGCGGCCCTTTGGCGTACCTCCTCAAATCGCTCGCACTAGAGGCGCTCCGTCTCGGCGGTGGAGGCGGAGCCGCTGGTGGTCGCAGTGGCGGTGGTGGGCGAGCCGACGACGGCGGCGGCGGCGGTGCGTCGGCGGCAGACGCAGTCGCGAAGCGAGCGCCACGCCGCCCGCGCTCGCTCCCACCGCCCCACGGCCAGCCACAGCACCGCCGCCGCGCGCGCCACGTCCAGGAAGCTCCCCAGCGCGGAGAACACGTACGACACGTGCTGCGCGTGGTAGTAGCCCAGGCGGCTCTGAGCCACGTGGGGGCGGAACGCCCACACGGCCGCCTCCAGCCCCAGCTCCAGCACGCCCGCCGTCAACAGCAGCTTCACGTACAGCAGCGCGCTGCAGGCACACAGACAGGAACTTTAGCACAACTCCGCTCCGGGACCTTTAACATCTACTCCAGTACGCCCACCGTCAGCAGCAGCTTCACATACAGCAGCGCGGTGCGAGCACACAGACAGGAACTTTAGCACACCTTATCCACTCTGGGACCTTTAACATCTACTCCAGCACGCCCGCCGTCAGCAGCAGCTTCACATACAGCAGCGTGGTGCGGGCACACAGACAGGAACTTTGGCACACGTTATCCACCCCGCTATTGCACCAGCATCACGTACAGCAAAGTTCTTCACAGCACGGACCACAACATGAGCAGAGCTTCAGCTCTATGCTCTTTAACCACGCCTCTAACATCGTCTTTAGCATCCGCGTTGCCAACCGCAGCTCACGTTGAGTAGCATAGTACGAACACGTAATTAGCATACGTTAGGTAGGCACTATGCTTTCTGGCAGACCCCTCTCAACCCCGGCTCTAACACTCCCGACGTCAGTAGCAGCTGCGCAGGCACCATGCGTTTTGCTCCAGCTCAGCCAGCCCTCTGCAAGTAGAAAATTCACACCCTCCCAATTAGTCTCTATCAATTAAACCATCAACGGGAGCTACATGGACATCACTTGCTGAATACTCTCGTAATAAGAAACATACTTCTGACGCTGACTAAAGTGGTCACGGTGCGTGCTCTGTGTTTAGCTATTTAATCCCTCTGCAACAATGCACTTACCCTGTGAAATTGCCTTGTAACACTATATATATTCTTTAGAGTATTAGTAATTCTCTTTAGAGAGCGTCCTAGCTAGATTTTATATAATAAGTGATGTAAAATTATTATAACAATAAGAAAAAATATATTTTATATATTTAACGTGAATAAATTAAATGTTCTCGTATGACGTCTAAAACATTTGGTCTTAGCATAATACAAATGTAAAAAATATAAACGTCAGTTGTATTCTTCCGATCTGAAAAGTATGACAGCAAAACATTTTTGAGTCAGAAGCGAGTGCTTTTTCTACTTACTAACAATAATACATGTATTCCCGGCAACCCATTTCATTGTTTTTCGAGAAAAGTAATGTTTTCAGGGCCTTTTAAGCCTCTTCTAATATTTCATCCGGAATATGTTCAATATCTGCCAATTTCAAACGTTTCATTATCATCAGTCATAAGTTCACAATGCAAGGGCCACTCAAGTACATCAACACCAATATAACGTAATTAAAAGTATCCCTCGAATTGTAATGATATGATTGAATTTCTCAAAAAAATAATTTTTCTTAAATGGAAACGGATATCTTAAATGGAAAATATTGAACATCACATGTGAATAAGAGGGATAATTGCACTCGTTGTAAGGAAGAAAACTTACTTCTATCGCCGCTCGTTTTCTTGAGCATACCACTCGTGTAATTATACTACACTCTGTAAACTCGTTTCTTTAATAACTGTAGAATGTTCTAAAATTCTCAATGAAACATTCTACAAATATGCGCAAGACGAATCTAATGTATTTCCTTATTCATTCTGCTATATTACCTAAAGCTTTTCTAATCTATTTTATAATTGTTTGATCTCAGTTCGTTCAAGTAGAGCTATTGTTGAATCACAGAGCAACAAAATGAAATACCCACAGTTTAGGAATTACACTATGGTACTCATCCAAATTACTATTTTTTTCTTCCTGCAGCAATCCTTCATCAATTGGAAGCATCCTTCTTTTCTGAGTTTCTCATTGCTTTGAACTTTATTTCTTTACTCATCATTATGCAGAGAACTGGATCCGTTTTAAAGTTTTCTCGTCGTTCAGTAATCCGATCCAATAAATATTGTTTCAAAGGAACAATGTTACAATATTCAACGATTCACTTAAATACAAAGATGTACACTATTTGTAATCGCCTTTTTAGGCCCATTACTATTCTCTAGAATTTAGCCGAGAAAAAAGCGAAGTTCGCTTTAAAAAAGCGAAGTTGACCTTATATCTCGATAGTAAAAATAGTGCAACGACGATGTATGCTGTACTCATGAAGCATCTGACTATACAATCGACTGTCCAAACGGTATATTTTTATCTTGAACGAACGAACGAACCTGTATATTTGTTTTAATGAATTTATAATCATTTTCATAAAATTATTTCATGTATTTTTATTTGAAAATATTTCATTATCGGAACTAGCGATGTCGCCATTTTCTATGAGGTAATTGTGTAAGGTCACTCCCCCGTGGTTATTGGCTGTGATTTGTTTTGAGGCTCCGCCTGCAACTATTCGTACTGACACGGACTGCCCACGCCGTCGGACAGATGAACTTAGCCGCAGTCGGCCTCGATCAATTTTTGATTCCAAAATTGTACAAACTGTTTTTTTGGAGCAGTTAACTCTGGCCAACCTGTATATCTACAAAAATTGTATATATATATATATATATATATATATATATATATATATATATATATATAAACCGAAAAATGTTTCCCTTTTTAATTAAAGGAATGGGCATGTACATTATGTCTTTGTTTTCATTTCCTTGTGATACACCAGTGACTAATTAGAGGCACACAGTATGCACAGAGTTTACATAGAGCTGCAGGATGTACGCGTAGGCGCATGTGCAGTACCTCTGGAGCAAGCCAGGCTCCTGCTTGAGGCGCAGGACATCACGGCGCAATTCCCGAATGCGGCACAGCGTCATCACCAGGCACACTGCGTTGACCGCCACTAGCGCCCCGCACGGCAGGTAATAGTAGTACACCGCGCCCAGTTTTCGGCTCTCTTCCACACGATTGCCTGCGTCCAAAACACCAAACCAATAGTTATCGAAATCATTAAAATTCTCTTAATTAGCCACACCATATAATGAATCAGATTGTTTTTAATGACTGCAATTTGTGAAAAAGTCCACAGACAGAACAATAAGTTACACTAACAAAATATTACGAAATATTCTATTTAATTAAAACCGCCTCGGAATTTTCGTGAATTATATTTGTGTTCTCTAATTTCTTAAATAGCTTCAATTTCCACATTATATTCTTACTTTTATTCCCTAGTCACGCCTTTTAATTACCCTTGGTCCAGTTGTAGTTACCTTGGAGGTCCGTCGACTGGTGATGGTACTCTACAAAGCAGGTCCTGGTCTCGAAGAAGGTGGGCGTGACGTAGCCACGTCGCTGGGCCTCCTTCTCGTACTGGTGGGCGGTGATGCAGACGGCGGTGAAGACAGCGGGCAGCCCCCACGCGTACAACAGCACCAGCCGCCACCGCCGCCGCCCGCCACCGCCGCCCTCCCGCGACCGCGCACCCTGCGGGCGCCTGCGCACACCACCCCAGCGCAAGAGCTTTTAGCGCATTCATAAATTTAGCTGCGCACTACAAAGCTCTGAAGCCTGGAAATTGCTTTAGCAGGCAACGCGATTGACAGTTGTGTATTGAGGGAAAGAACAGGGAGGAGTTGAAAGAGAAAGAATGACAGAGAAAAAGAGAAAGAGAAAGAGGGAGAGAAACAGAAAGAGGGAGAGGAAGAGAGAGAAAAAGGGAGATAGAGAAAAAGGGAGAGAGAAAAAAAGGGAGAGAGAGAAAAAGGGAGAGAGAGAAAAAGGGAGAGAGAGAAAAAGGGAGAGACAGAAAAAGGGAGAGAGAGAAAAAGGGAGAGAGAGAGAAAAAGGGAGAGAGAGAAAAAGGGAGAGAGAGAAAAAGGGAGAGAGAGAGAAAAGAGAGAGAAGATAACGAGAGAAATAATCGCGTTAATGTAACTAATTGAGCATTTCGTATTTCTATTCAATTAGCGATTGGTCCTCATGAATATTTGTATATTTATACTATATACTAACGTAGGAACCCCGGGTTACCGTGGAATTTATTATTCAGAGACGTCTATTAAAAAGGAACAAGAATATATTCTATCGATAGTGTATACCCACAATGGCCTCCCTACCCTACGTCAGCCCACAACCTAATTCTGTCCTTTCTCACATGGTCATATCACAGTCAATATATCCGACAAAGATTGAAATGATCATCGTTCCTACCACCTATGTAGATGCGGGAAGCTTTAAACTTCCAGCAAAAGTGCAGCAACTGATTTGACCTATTTCATTCAAAAGCGTAATAGCACTACTGGAATGAGTTTAAGACTATTTAGTAGGAATTTTTGCTTTCAAAAGGTTTAATTTTCCAAGATATATATCATCATTCTTTTCGAAATATTTGAAACAAATAAAAAAGTGCACACTTAAATTTTGCACTAAGTGGTGACGGATATAATTTTCATTTTCTCGAAATATCATTCACACAGTAATTTCAGTCTTGTTTTGAAAGTCTCGTGAACAACATTTCATTATGATTGAATTAAAAATAAAGATTTGTATAAATAAACGAATACAAATTCTTCATATAAGAGAAAATTATAATTTAAAAAAAGATATGTTACGCCCGGCAAAAATGTTGTGAAAATCTTTATTTTACGTCTGTAAAAATCTCATCGAAATCGTTTTGGCAATTACAGAGATGAACCCGATAAAAAGTCAAAAATCGTAAAAATAATTTGAGTTGTTTTTATCATCTCAAAACGCATATGAGATTTTTAAAAAAAGAGTTTTCCATCACAGGCAGACACTCCAATTTTATTTTAATAGATGTAAACTTCTGTATTTTGCCACCAAATAACATAAGCACAGTAATAGTGAAATAAAGTTATCTAACTGACATGTGGATTTCTTTTCGAGTCTGGTTAGTATAATAGGGTACACCGGATTTCCACAATTCGCAGACAAGGCGACGGGAATTATCACGGCCGTCGCGATTCTGAGTTTCCGCCACTGAAGAACAAAACCCAATTTTTCAGAGATTACTCCTACTAGTGGGTATATAGAGTTTGTTGTATTTCATTAACGAAGAAATAATTTCAAAAGGATGAGCTTTGATTCAAAATAGTTATTAAGATATGAGTGTTAAGAGACATTTTATTTTGCGAGTAGGTAATGTTGGACCAAAGATCGATAGGCCGCGTGACCCAATCTTACGAGAAAAATAAAATAACTTTTATCACATGTGCAAACCTATTTTTTTACAGCCATTCATTTTATTTTAATTCAAGAATACAAATCATTTATTCGGGCACCATGATACATTAAGATCAGTCGTAGCTGAGAATCTAAAGTTTATTTTGTTGCTTTCAAATTTATAAAAACACTTGTGAATAGTCTCTCTGTTTCACTAGTGGTAAAAATTAATCTTTTATCACGTACAGATGACGGCCTTAAAAATATATTTTTTGAAACTACCAATGCGATCTGCCTACAGCAAATCGATGGATAATTTCCCGAAGTAGTATTTTACATCTATCTCAACTTCACTTTCTATGCCGACGATTTTTCCACAGTAAAACGATTTTAAAAATTTTGAAACATTTTCGAAATATGCTATTATTTTTACATTCAGAACCACAAAAATCATAATAGCCATTTCAGATTCCTAAAGCTCTGCCACATCAATTGGAAAATTAAGATTTGGAGACAATCCTATGCAGGATACGGTGTAATTGCTGGTGTTGTCCACAGAAAGGAAGGCTGACGCCAATGCGGATGCATTTCATAACTTTGTCTGAAATGGATAATCGAGCAAGTAAAAAAAACAACACGCATTCAAATTGCCTTCCTGATGTAACTCGATTTGCTAGAAATAAACGCTTTGATTGTGATAATTCCCACATGCGTCATTCTCCTTTTTGTACAAAAAGCCCTCATTTCTATTTTTGGCTGTCGAGAAAAAGTCTTCCAGGAATAGAGGCGGAAGATGTCCATCTTCGCTGTTGGCTTCACACATGTGTGGATGAATATTTTTGAAAATATCAATTTTTAAAATGCATGTTCACGGACACGGTCAGTCAGGGAGAGGAAAAGCAATGTGAGTTTTAAGTGAAAGGCGTCGAATACATAGAAGTAAAACGAAAAGATGTTCTGTATCAATATTAGGCTCTGTGTATAGGATGAACTGATTTGGTTTCCTATTATTTCACACATTTTTTAAACAAAACTAACCAATTACTTGCTTTCTCGTTTGAGTTTAAATGTATGGAGTAATACACGGTGTATTACTCCATAGAAAGTTAATGCTGTATGGAAAACTGGCGATCTTTTGACAGAAAATATCTATTTATGGGTCTTGGATGTGAGGGTAATTGTGTTTACTTGCTCCTATATGTTGTAAATTACTATTTGTAAGGGGTAGTGTAGTCATAATACACGTTTTGGTTTTTTTAATACTGAGAAAGTGATATTTTCTTCCTTGCCTTACTGCGTTCATATAGTAGAGAGATCTAAATAAATGAAACATGTTCTAAAAAATGGTCTTTAAAGAGGTTCATGTATAATTATTTTTATAAAGGTAGGTGTTTGTGTGTAATTTCTGATTGAATTTTATGCAATTTGTATTTTTTTCTCAAAAATTTCTTCATTTTTTCTTAAAACTTTTTCCTTGGTTAAAGTAAATGACGCTTAAAAATGACGTAGGTCTCGTTTTCGCTGAAATTACTTAATTTTCGAAAATTCTAAATGTTCTGAATAATGTGAAAAACCACTAAGTGTCGGGTATTTCAGCACTAAGCCTTTTGCTCTAAGATCAATCTTTAAAATAAATATACAAAAACCTAAAAGTGCTGACAAATTGTGTGATTTTTGACCTACAAAATCTTATTCCAAAGTATTTTGACACATTTTATTATTAATACCAATATAAATAAAAAATATATATTATCTTGTACCTCACGTGTAACACGATGGATCTTCTTGGCGTAAGAATAAAGGTGTAACGACTCTACTATAAAATGTAAGAACTCTAAATTATGCATTTATAAACAATGTAACGTTGATATGTTACTAGCCATGTTTCACTTTTCTTACACAAATTTCAAAAAAAAGCTATTTAATGTAAAAATCTGAAAACAAAATATTTTGTGAAAACTAACTTTGCTCGGGGAGTTCATTACAAATTACCCACTATCTGTTAATCAATGTAAAATTGATATTAATTTTATTGAATATACCGAAAAAAGTTACACACGAAAGCATCCTTTCATTTTTTAGCAATATCAGAGAAGGAAGTATTGTATCTCAAAATTGTGAAAATCTTGTAGTCATTCCGTACAAGAACGCAACATGGAGTCAAATACGAAACAAACGAACAAAAGCTGTATCTCAAAAACAATTTCACCTATAGAGCTACAACTTCTCCACACTCGTTCAAAAATTCCTTTGATACATACTCGGCAAACGAAAATCCCTGAAAACCCGAAATGTTCTCGTGGGGAGTCCTAGACATCGTGACTTGGAATGAGCCAATAGGAAACGAAGTAGTACAAGAAAGGATGCGCCGTTCTGTACCATCACTAGTTACTATCTCCCACACAAATTACGATAAAAAAAGGGGTTGTTATACGGTTGCAACGAAATGGGGATTTTTCGACTTTTAAACTCGTTTTGTATGTTCCTGATCCGGAAAAAGGGGGAAATTCTTGTTTCTATGTGTAATAATTTACTTCCCGTAACACGTTGCGTAGTCAGAATTCACGTTTTGAGTGTCCATGTGACCGAAGGATTTGTTTCTGGTGAAACGTCCGTCCGACAACAACGGCAGAAACTAAACCAGAAGAAGGATTTTTACTAATATTGCTATTCTCCTATTGATCTGGTTAATATCGCGAGCTCTCAATTCGTAACATATTTTCATTTTGAGAGCACTTAAACGTGAAATTTTAAGAACATTTTCTTAAAAATTGCTCTAAATTTGTCTTTATTTTTTCACTGATAGGGCAAATACGCTTATAAAAATGCATGTTTGTTGAACTCCCTGAATTTTGAAATTGAACATTTCAAAAAGTACATTTTTTCAGAATCTTTATACCAATACAATGTTGTATATAGAGATTTTTCTTTAGAATTTTTTATTTAAAATTAGATATTTAATGAGTACCATGTAGTACAATTTTTTTAAAACATTAGTAATTGTCGCGTAATTTTGCTTTAATGAAAGGCGATTTTAAAAACAGGTGTCTGTTTTTGGGGGTTTAACGTTGGTATCTCCGAATTTTTTATACTTGCAATAGCTACAAATAATGTGAGAAAGTTTGGTCCAGCGCTACTAGTTTTATATCATAATGAAATCGAATGTTTATAACGAAACATAAGGAAAGTGGAAGTTTCATTTTAAAAACTGATGTAACTCACCTGAAGCCTTGTGTCATGTTGACGGAGATGACGTTCAGCCAGAAGGCGCCGGCCACCAAGAAGTAGTAGATGGCGTACGCTGCGAAAAGTCACGGAGCCATCTTTTCATCAAACTCGGTCTGTATTCACAATATACCTGCGCCTATTATTTCAGCTACTTAGTCCCATAAGTACATTCCAGAAATTAAAAAAAATACATTTCCTTGTTCAATATTACTGCTATACAAGGTTTTATATTAAACATAGAGAACCTACAATATTCATATTTCGTAAGCACAATTGATAATATGCAATGAACAAACAATAACAATATTGACGATAAGTCCATGCAAACCTTCTTAGAGTGAATTTTAATACATCAATTTTGTTACCGAATTATTGGACGGATTAAGAGGATTTAGAATAATCGAGATGGCATATTTTGTGATGGATGTTGCATGATTCTAGAGAGACTACTTTTTATTCTTGTATATGAATTAGCAGTTCAAGATTTTCCTTAGGCAGGTCTAGGATTTAATGTAAAATACCTTTTAAAACAATTTATTTTCCATCTCGTAAGAAGCTCTCTCTAACTTTTTTTTTAAATTTTGTTGTTTCCGAAAAAATTAAGTGATATTTAGAGAGTGTAAGAAATAGCATTTTATTTCATTTTATAAAATTGTATTTAGAATTTCCTCTCCAGAATGATCATGGTTAAGAAAGATGGAAGTATAATTTATTTATTCGTTTAGTTAACTGTATATGATAATTAATTCCGTGAGAAATCGTTCATTATTTCTGTTTACATGTGCAATAAAAACTCCGTGTAATTAAAACTTCATACCTACCAATCAGAATTCATAAATTGAGCATAAACCACATCATTGATTACGTACTTACACAGTCACACATTGATCATTGTCACAGTCACACACATCACACAGTCACACACATCATTGATTACGTACTTACACGTACTAACAACATATGAACAACGAACAAATAAAAATAAATTTGCAAAGTAAACGTTAAACTAGTTCACTAATGAAACAACATAAAACATTCATCAAGAATAAATTAAAATTTAGACATGTAAAACATTTGGTCTCAGCATTACAAATGTAAAAATATTTAAACGTTAGTTGTATTTATCCGTTATATAAGTATGCTATCAAAACTGTGTCACACGTCACTAGATTTATTTTACTTGCCAATATTTATCATGTAGTCTCTCTCATACGTCTCTTAACTTTTAGTAGGAAGTATTTTTTTCATATGTCAGCTTCTTCTAATATTTTATCCGGAATATGATCAATACATTTAATTTGCAAACATTTCTTGCAAATAAATACAATACAAGGCTCAAAAAAATAATAATTTTTAAAACAATGCAGCGTCATCAATTGGTCACCTCAAATGGTAAAGGTGCTTGAAATTCTAAAAATTTAAATGATTTTTAAATGGAAACGAACAATCATTCAACGTAACATTTGGATAAAAGAATATAATTGCACTCGTGTTAAAAGAGTCCTATCGTCGCTCGTTTTCTTGAACATATCACTCATGCACTTATACCCTTCCTTATCCACTCGTTCCGTTAATCACCATAATTGTTTCAGTTTTAATAGGAGGCTTTGTATATCGATGGAAATGTATAATTTAAATATTTTTTTGGCCATAGTATTTAAATGGTCTTTTCAAGATAGTATTTTATCAAATAGTTCGATATTAAGCGAAGGCCAAATGTTTTACAGAATTATTTGATGGAAGAACTGAATTGCGTAGAAGTAGTTGCACATTTGAAATTTATTTTATAAAATTATTTATATTTGTTATGCAGCATAAAGGAAACATTTTATCTTGACATTTTGATGAATTAATAGTAATTTACTAATAATGAAACCACGTTATAAAAATCTTCATACATTTCCTTGTACTCAACAATTTAATAAGTTATAGAAAAATGTGAAAACAATGTAGTATCAACAATGAATATACCTTTTAGGGAGTTTAGGAAAGATGTCAAATCGGAAATATAAATATTCAAAAGGTAAAGAAGTGTGAAAGCTTGCGGCTAATTGACTATTGAAATTTTGTAGAAAATTCTAGATTTATTGGAATTTTAAAATTTTCAAACAAACTTCAATTGTTTGTAGAATATTTTGATAAATTATATTCTCTTTATGTATTACATATTAATCCACGTCGCCAAGTTTTTTTGAAAGTTTATTCAATATGTAAATTAAATGGTTATGCATGTTAAAATTTTTGGAAATTAAAAGCAATATGATCTAAAAGTGTCAGTAATTGATATATTACTGTGAATAATCTGAAATCAAAATTGAGCTTTAGATAATTTAATTTTGATAAGTAAACATTTGATGTGTAATAAATACGAGTAAGGAGTATTTTTAAAGGGTAAATATTTAGAACGAAAAGTACTCGGTCTCGAATGATCTATATTAGAATTGGGACGTGGGTGATTTAAAGTTAACGTCCAAAAAGGCGGAAAATAATTTAGTCTAAGGCAAGCGTTCCTCTTAATAAAAGTATTTTCTGAATTGATATTTTTCCACAATAAAATTGTTTATTCCACTGTATGCTTTAGAGACCGAAATATTTAGTTGTCATTATATATTTGAATACTGTAGGACATTTACTGAAAGAAATTTAATTTTTTCCGAATGTGTGAAACAACTATTAGAAAGTTTGGTTGATTTATAATTGGAAAAGAAAGGATTTAAAGAAATGTTAATAGAAAACGAAAGATCAAAATATTTTGCTTACATTTCGTCGTTTTTTCAGAGTTGTTGCCAAGATATCTTATTGTAATAGAATTAGTTGCTTTTTATCTTTAGTAATTATGTTGAGATATTTATTTAAAGATCTTGTTTTAGGTTGTCAACTTGAAGGAAACTTACGAAATTGAATCTAAGCATTTTAAAACGACTTATCTTTCAAGTTAAATATTAGAATAGATTTTTAGTACTCGTGTTTCGTATATTCTGCAGTTTTCAGGGAGTTTCATGTTTTAAAGTTCTGAGGTGAAGTTAATCTTTAGGTAGATTGGACCTTCTTATTTTTATAGCATGTAGTATACCTTTTTGCTTTGGAGAGAGAAAGAGAATTTAATACATTTTAATTCATTTCAATCTGTCAGCCATTTCTTTAAATAGATCTTATGAGTTATTAAGTGTACATTCGTAAAACTGGGCTTCGTATGAATTGTTTGGAATTGTGTTTATTTGTTCACAAGTTTTAATACAACACTTTGATGCAGGCTATTAGGTGAAAGTAATGCGCGTTGAGCACCGAGGAGAAGATGCGCTACAAGAAGTGAATCGTTGTTCATTAGTTCTCTCCATCTTCACTCTCAAATCACTTTACGAACAGTTATTTGATATACTATATGTGTTATTGTGATGTTTAAGCGCATCTATTCTGGACACATGCCCACGTGTGCCGCAGGCTGTATTGTTTGGTATTTCAAATTTGGCACTACCCAAGCATCGAATGCTGACTTTGATCTCCCATTTGGTTCCAACACCACAAAAGTTTATCTTTTTCCCATTTCTTGGTAGAGAAACTTTGAAAAGAAAAACGTGAAATATGATTAGGTAGGAAATTGTCAGGTTTTAATTTTCCTAGACTTTTATCCCAGGTTATTTTATGTGCCATAACCGTGAAACTGAACACAGAATTTTAGCTCTTTGATAATCCACAATCCTCCGTTAGGTTTCAACCCTGGACCTTGGGTTCAGAAAGCCAGTGTAAGAATTCCCTCTCCAGTAGGGCGGAGATTCTATGGTAAATGTAGCGCCTACGAAATAAAAGAGGTCAGTGCATCCTCTCTGCCTCCCTCTTTATAATATTCTTAGAAAAGATGATGAATTATTACTTTTTATCAGAAACTATTGACAAACATATCCACACGTGTATTACTTGTGGATAGAATATCACCTATTGGGGTGCTTCAAAGACATTTAAAACTGATTTTAAATTTAGACTGATTTTCAGGCGCACTTGCAACCCGCAAAACACAGCACGCCGCGACATACTTCCCCTTCGTTCACAACTCTGAATTAATGCATCACAGAGCCTGAAAAAAAGAGTTTTGTGTCCTTGTCAGGGACATGGACAATGCGTATAAAAATGTTTTCAATCACGTAATCTACACTGAGACCTTTATGAACGTACTATTATTTTTTTGTGGTTCCATCGTTGTATTATTCCGAAGCACGAACTGCCAGAAAGGTTGAAAGTTGCATTAGAGTGAGAAGCTATTTCCAATTTTAAAACAATTGTTTAAAAATAAATATTTTTTACAGACAGTAATTATTGCGACTAATTTTGGTGCCCTTCAGTACATTTAGGGGGTTTGTCGTAATTCTGCTTCCTCTAATTCTTCAGAACTTTCCGTTTCTTCCTGCATCAGAGGACATATTGTTTATAAAACGTTTCTTAAATTTTCCTAGTTTAATTTTCTGTTTTTCAGTGTTGGAACATGTGAACATTTAAGGGAGGAACTGGGGAAACGTTGGTGAAAAGAGTCCGCACACTTCGTTCATCTCTTCTCCCGCCCCCTTCCACCAAAACATTTCTGCCCAGGAGGGTAAATCCAAACCTCACCGAAGCCGTCGCAGCTCTTGCGCCAGTCGTGCGAGAAGAACCAGGCGGCCTGCAAGGCGTTGGAGGCCATGAGGCAGGCGGCGTGGCAGGCGAGCGCGCGCCCGTGCGTGGTGCTGCGTAGAGTGAGGGCGCTGGGCCACGACGGCGACCACCGCCACGCCAGCAGCGGCGCCGCCACAACGTGGCAGCGGCCGCACCCTGCACACAGCACCCCTTCATACACTTTGCCTCAGGGCATAGAGCATTGACACTTTCGCTGCCTCGGACATGCATTTGCGTCCAGGACGATTTATGACTACCTGCAGCGGCGCACTGCACACACCACCCTACATACACTTTGCCTCAGGGATAGGCATTGACACTTTCGCTGTCTCGGACATGCATTTGGCGTCCAGGACGATTATGACTACGCTGCAGCGGCCGCACCTGCACACACACCCATTCCATACACTTTGCTCAGGGCATACGGCAATTGACACTTTCGCTGCTCGGACATGCTTGGCGTCCCAGGACGATTATGACTACCGTGCAGCGGCCCGCACCTGCACACAACACACCCCATACTCCTATCACACTTGCCTCAGGGCATCAAGCATTGGACATTTTCCGCTGCCTCGGGACATGATTTGGTCCAAGGACATTTTGGCACCCTTGCAGCGGCCGCACCTGAACACACCCACCCGTCCATACCACTTTGCCTCAGGGCATAGGCATTGACAACTTTCGCTGCTCGGACATGCATTTTGCGTCCCGGACAGCATTATGACTACCTGCAGCGGCTGCACCTGCACACACGACACCCATTTTTCCATCATTTGGCCATCAGCACGGGCAGCATTGAACTTTCGCTGCCTCGGGCATGCTTGCCGGTCGCCCGGACGACTTATGATATGCAGCGCCGCCGCACCTGCACCACCCACCCCCCACCACCCCACCCACACACACACACCACATCACACTCATCACACTCCTGCCCCCCTCCTCAGGGCATAAGCATTGACACCTGTTTCGCTGTCTCGGACACTCCGCCCCCGCCACTTTGCGTCCCAGGACGACTTATGACTACTGCAGCGCGCCCCGCCCACACTGCACACACCTCATTCCATACATTTGCCTCAGGGCTAAGCTTGGACCAATTTGCCGCCTGGCCTCGCGACATGCTTTGCCCGCTCCCCAGGCCCCACGAATTATGACTACCTGCAGCGGCCGCACTGCCACAAACCACCCATTCCAGTATACACTTTGCTCAGGGATAGACATTGACACTTTCGCTGTCTCGGACATGCTTTGCGTCCAGGACGATTATGACTACTGCAGCGGCTCGCACCTGCACACACCACTATTCCATAACTTTGCCTCAGGGCATAGGCATTGAAACTTTCAGTGTCTCGGACATGCATTTGCGTCCCAGGACGATTATGACTACTGCAGCGGCCGCACCTGCACACGTACTTCAACCATTCATAACTTTGCCTCAGGGCATAAGCATTGGACAATTTCGTCTGCCTCGGACAAATGCTTCTGCGTCCAGGAGATTATGACTACCTGCAGCGGGGCCGCACCTGCACACACACTCATTCATAAAACATTTGGCCTCAGGGCATAAGATTGACACTTTCGCTGCCTCGGGACATCTTTGCGTCCCAGGAAAACCCCCGATTTGACTACTGCGCGGCCGCACCTGCAGCACACCACGCCATTTCCAGTACACTTTGCTCAGGGGCAATAGACCATTGACACTGTTCGCTGTCTCGGGGCATGCTTTGCGTCCAGGACGATTAT